>JAYESA010000258.1:0-152500 GCA_036927795.1 Iris macrosiphon
ATGTACTTTCAAGAAGATCTAATTACTGGGTGAAATAGAACCACCATCGTGTGCATTTAAGAACTATTAGCTTAACCACCAAAGTTAAATCAATAAACAGACTAAAAATATAGAGTCAAATGCTGAGTCAAAGCACAAGAGAGAAAATATAAAATGTCTTAGCATAAGAATGCAAAAATAATTAATATAATTATAATAAGAGTGAGGATAAATATATAATTACATTAGATAAAATACTAGATAAGAGAAATCATAACCTGATCCAAATCAATAAATTGGGGTTTACGGTTTTCCTAACTTGCAGACCATGGAATTATAGAAAAATGTTTTAATTTAGTGGAAGGACAAGAGAACTTTCGTAATTGTGATGGAAATCACCACAAAGATAGTTTTATTAACAATCAAATCTTCAACTTAGAGAGCAAGAGCCGAAGAACCCAATGAAAAGGGGCACACAAATTAATTTTGCAATTTTGCTTACAAAGGAGGCCTAGGATTGCTGAAAACCTAATCATAATCCCCTTTTAAATAAACATGCTCTCATATCGAACCAGGATTAGGAACAAATGATCCTGATAAATAAATATACATGCAACTAAAGAAACTCCTAATGCCTAGGATTGCTAATTCTATTCCTAATAATTAGGGACAGTGATCCTAAGCCTAAAAATTAAGAATGTGAGATCCTCATGGACCATAACCGTCTATTTTGGATTTAAGGATAAGATTTCGTGATATACAGAAGCCTGTTACTTTTGTGTAAATAAGACCAAAAAAAGTTGAAAATCATACGAGTATATAATAAGTTCATGGCTTACTGAACAGCCAATTTCTTAGTGGTATTCATATTTTGGTGGCATGTACCTGCAAAAAAAAAAAAAAAAAAAAAAAACAATAGAAACAAATTAAGCAATGACTTAGCCCCAATTTTGGGGCTAGGTTACATGAATCCTTAGTCCCTCTATCAAGGGCCATCTCCTCTTCATCATTAGTCCCTCGCTGTAGCTTTTGCCAAATCTGTTAAGACAACTACTATCAAAAGCGACTAATGTTATAGATGGCATTAACTTAGCTAGATGGAAGATAAAAGATTCATGAAGTTCACCCAATTTTTAAGGTAAAGTCATTGTTGTTGTTTTAAAATTTTAGGCCTGTTATGCCAAAAACACAAGAAACACCACCCATACATTAACAGCCCAATTAAGCTATGTGATCAAATAGCCTTCTGGTCCATGTCTCTCCCTTAGCCTCCTAGTTACATATTAGACAATAATCAACTTCTATAATTACATATATCATAAATATCCTACATCAAATGCAAATGGTGATTGAATAGCCTTCTAGTTCATGTATTTTCCTTAGCCTTGAAGTTCGTATTAAACAATAATCAACTTCTATATATCATAAATTTTCTAAATAAAATGCAAACGGTTATGGTTCCTTGTATCACACATTTATAATTTTATATATTGTCTTAACTTATTAGGTTGTAACCTATTAACTAATTTTATTAGATAGCTATTGGGACCTTATCTGATTGTATTTACTTACTTAATACTTCTTTATATATTTTGTTTTCTACTCACTGACTATTTTGACTTTATTACTGTTTGATATCTTACACTATAGCTTAACTTTAGTGGTTAAGCTAATAATTCTCAAATTCATGTGATGTTGGTCGCAATTTCACATGAATAATTAGGTATTCTAGACGCTAGGTGTACTTCAATTCAAAGTAAATAATTGTTCATCTGTATTATTCCGGAATCCAAATGTAATAATGTAAATGATCCGTTCATCTTATGAGGAGGGAAGGGGGTGGAGAGGGAAGGGGGTGGAGAGGGAAGGAAGAAGAAGAGGAGAGAGAGAGAGAGAAGAGGAGGAGGAGGGGGGGGGGGGGGGGGGGGGGCGCTTATGGCTACTATTGAAGACTAACCAAAAGCATATTGCATAGGAAACCATATCTCAGTCGTGCTTAAAAAGCATGTATGTAGTTCTAAATATGGCCTTGCGCCATAAATTAACTAAGTGGAAAGAATCACAAGTTTGATTAGGAGTTGGAAATGTGAACTAGCGGAAGGTAAAAGCTGGAACAATTGCACATTGCAGATATGATGTACAAGTTGATTTACTCGGCAGAACACAACATCACAAACCAAGTATTCATCGGTATAAATATGCTAAAGTCGTACTTCATCATATGCTATTGTTTATGCACAAGTTATTTTTACCTAAAATGTTATACGACATCTCATCGTGCAACCTGAAACAAGGCATTTATTTTCAGAATCTTACACAATTGGTGAGCATAGGTCAAAATCAGCAATAAATGGCATACTTTGAACTCATGCAATCACAATATGGACTAGGAAAGATGTACAACCTAATGACTAAAGTGTACCTACAAAGTTCATATTCTTCTGCTACAATAGCAGCAAACAAGGATCTAAGTGTGACCCTCAAAATTATGCATCACCTCCTGAGACAATAGCAACAAACAATCTCAGGAGGTGATGCATAACTTTGAGGATCACATTTAGATCCTTGTTTGCTACAATAGCAGCAAACAAGGATCTAAATGTGACCTTCAAAATTATGCATCACCTCCTGAGACCAACATTCTTCTCTGGAAACTCATTTAGCCGTGTGCATCTGCATGCATTCATTCAGACTACCCTTCTCAGCTAAAAAGTAGTATATTTTCACTTATGTTGTAAATTTTTTGATGCAACTTCATATGGATGAAGTTTGTTCCTCAATCTCCCAGATCCACCACTTCAAGCAATTGATATGGTGCAACACAAATTAGCTCTTAATCAACAAATACGAAATTTACTTCAGCAATTAGATTCAATCGTTGTGAAATTTTGCTCATGATCATGTAATGGCTAAGATCCGATGCAGATCCAGATATATGAGACCCAGCAACTAAAAAGAACAGCAGTCCAAGAAATAGTGGCCCTAAAAATTAGATCCTCTCTTTCATATAAATCAATAATGGCACTAGAAATAGATCACAAAGGTCTGAGTCGATTAGATCGGAAGAACAGCATCCAAAATGAGAGACGACCAGATCGGAAATCCAACATATCAGCATCTCCAAAATCCATCTCATCCCTAGTCGAAAATCATAAATTAGGGGGAAAATAAACAAAACATATAATTCGACTTGATCAAGACAACACCTAGTCTAAAGATCATAATCATCATCATCACCATCCCCTACTTTTTCTCCTTCTCCACTCACACTCCTCAAAGTAGTAGTAATAATAATAATTATAACAGAATCTACTCGTACCGAAAATTAGCGACTAGAATGAGATGCAGCAGAGCAACGAATTGACCTGATAGAGAGACACAGAGATCAGTCATCATCAAGCGTGAGAGTCGTTCTTCCTGGCGTCTCCGTCCCTCTCCTGGAGCAGCGACCCGGCCTCCTCGTCGGCCTGGGCGGACTTCTTCTGCGCCTCCTTCGCCTTGAGCGCCTGCAGCTTGACGTGGTTGTAGTATGCGACCCCGAGGAACGCGACCCCGTACCCCATCAGGTTGATCGGAGTGACGGTGTCGCGGATCACGGACCACGAGAAAGCGATCAGCAGCCAGTCCTTGACGACCCCCGCGACGTTCATGGTCAGCGCGGAGGTCTTCCCGACCAGCAGGAACACCGCGAGGTTGAGCGCGAAGGCGCAGAAGGAGTTGGTGCCGAAAATGAACAGATTGGGACGGAAGGAGGAGGTGGCGCGAAGGACCGGGAGCTCGACGAGGGCCCAGGGGACGAGGAGGAAGGCGAGGCAGCAGGGGGCGACGTAGTAGAGGGAGGTGATGGGGTTGAGGGAGATCCCCTTGGAGGTGAGGAGGATCTGGATGAGGACGAGGCGCGTGGCCTCGAACGCGACGGCGGCGAGCTGGAGCGTGACGCCCCAGACGTCGAAGCGGGCCTCGCCGTAGGCGGCGATGGCGACGCCGAGGGAGATGGAGAGCATGTTGGCCATGGAGGAGGAGCGGAAGGTCTCCTTCTTGAGCAGGACGCCGATGGAGTAGACGGCGACGGGCATCAGAGCCTTCAACATCTGGATGAAGGAAACCGAGAGATATATGTACGCCGAGTTGGAGAACCACAGGGAGAGAGAGTATAATGCGCCGATGGGGACGACGGAAGCGATGTAGAGATCCTTGGTCATCGGCGGAGAAGTGGGGGGCTCGACGAGGCGGAGGACGCGGATGATGAGGAAGGCGAGGGAGGAGCAGAAGGCCATGTGGACCATGGTGAGGGAGATGGGGAAGGGCCAGTTGTACATCTTCGGGTCGAGGATGTACTTGTTGTAGACGATGACGGTGAAGCTGAGGCAGATCCAGATGGCCACGTACGCGTAGGAGAGGACGACCTTCTTCAGGACGCCCTCCGACACGCCGCCGGAGGACCCGGAGGAGGAAGATGACGCCATTATTGCTGCTCCAGAACCCTAACCCTAGTTTTTCTGATTTGACTTGATTTGATTTGATCTGGGGAGGAGGAGGAGAAAATTTTGGAGGAGTTATGGGGGGTGGTGGGGTGAGTGAGTAGGTGCAGAGCGACAAAAGAAAGGAGATTGGTTTTGTTCCTACTTTGTGGTCTGATCAGTTATGTCTAAATATTCGTGCTTATTTTTTACATTTAAGTCCGCTAATTTTCAGTTTGTTGCGATCTGGGATTTAGCCGTTCATTGATCGTGTGTGAGCATGAGCATGACACTTGTGGTGGGAAGAGCGTTTTTGTGGGGAGGATAGAGAGCGTTGATGACATGGCCGTGACACCGAAACAGGGCGGGACCAAGTCGCGTGATGTTTATTAGGGCTTGTTTGGTAAAGCGAGAGTGAATTTGAATTTGGAAGATTTTTTTATTTTTTTATTTTTTTATTTTTTTACAACTCATACATCTACACGTATTTACAGTTTGGGGGTTCGAACACTGTCGGTTCCATCTGATGTCCGCGCTGCTTTTTACTTGAGCTACAAGCGCTGGACAATTTGAATTTGGAAGTTAGAAATCTGAATTTGGATTCCAACCAAAATCTATCATTTCCAAATACAGAAAATCTGTTTGGTAGAGAAGGATTTTGGGAGTGAATTTGGTTTAAATCCAAAAATATTGTTTGAATAGACAAGTTGGATAATGGTTCGAATTTAGACTTCATCCAAATCAAATGTTTGGCTAGCCAAGTAGGATCTTGGTTAGGCTAACCACATTTGAAAGTGGTTATCTTACCACCACCACCACAACTTGCAACAATATAGTTTGACAAAACTATGTAAGTTCCTAATGAAACAAAATTTGACAGTTCCTGTATATCCAACGAATTAGCTAAGCCCTTTGAGAAATACATGAAAAAAATGATAGTAAAAAATTTCCATGAAAAAAAAAGAAGCACAGTAACACATTGACGAAAAAAATTACTGTAACACAGATAGAGAAGGAAAAAAATTACAAAATAGTGAGGCTGTTCAGTTATGAAGGCTCAGAATATTTGAGTTCAGCTTACACGAGGCACCAACAAATTATTGAATGACAAAGAAAAAAAATTTAGATAGCATACACGATACTCATCTCATTTCAAAGTAGCATACAACATCATTTTAAAATCCTCATCATGGCCTCATAAATAGAATAATTTTGGGGAGATAAAAGAGACGGACAATTCATGTCCCCAAATAGTAAAGTAACAACTGCAAAACTGCTTTCGACAGAGTAGAATGCAAACATCAATTGTAGATAATATATCACATTAATAAAACTACAGATACCAACAGGTACTCAAGTTGAAGATGTGGAAAAAAATTCACAGTAACAAATATCCAACAAAAATTTCTCAACATGTTCAGAGATATAAAAGAAAAATATATGGCAGTAAGAAATACCCAACACTGGGCATTTCACAGTAACACAGTAACACATTTACGGGAAAAAAATCACAAAAACACAGATAGAGAAGGAAAAAAATTACAAGATAGTGAGTTTGTTCAGTTATGAAGGCTCAGAGTATTTGAGTTAAGCTTACACAAGAGGCAGCAACAAATTATTGAAAGGCAAAGGAGAAAATTTAGGCAGCATACACGATATCCATCTCATTTCAATGTAGCATGCAGTCTCAATTTAAAGTCCTCATCATGGCCTCATAATTAGGTAGGTTTTGGGAAATAAAAGAGACGCACGGTTCCTATCTCCAATTATAGCAGAGTAATAACTGCAAAACTGCATTCGTCAGAGAAGAATGCAAACAACCAAGTGAAGATAATAAAAAATCTAGATGAACATAATTGCAGATACCAACTGCAAAACTACAGATACCAACTGTAAAACTGAAAAAACCAATAACAGATGCAAACATTAAAAATAAAGGTACATAAAAACTATATTAAATAACAATATTGGCTCAGAGTATGGATGGTTTTAATATCATTAGAATACTAGCACATATGGTCACCTCTTCAACCTTCGTAGCATGATGAGGAATGTAACACCCCGTTCCGCTCAACCGAACTGTCGATTCAAACGGCAAAAGTGCAATATTCTGACCCGCTTTGCTCAGGCGAGAATACTCGTTTGAGGCAAAGGATATCTAGACTTGTCCCTACAGGATTTCGGCTTAGGCTTCAGAGGCTCGCTTGACGTATCGCTCAACCGAGGCGAATCATCGCTAAGGTGGGTGGCTACGGTGAACTTGTCTTTGCTTGATACATGCTAGTCGCTAGGTGAATCACCCCCTGCATGCTAATAAAAATCCAACGCACCTAGCTAAGGGAATAATCCCAACTTGTATTGCTTGTGCTAGAACATGGAAATAAAATGTTGCTTATATTCAGATCCTCGCATGCTACCTTTGCCTCGTGCAACTAGACCCGTTATGTCTCATTTCAATGCTTGTCGCATAAACTATGCCAAGACCGTGTAACACTTGTATGTCATACATTCATTTAGGTTCTCCTCGGAAGACTATCTAATAGTCGTTTCGTGCACGAATGAACCTGAAGGTATCTGGGACCGATGGGTCGCTAAGGCAATTTCTGAACCAGGGAATTTGCACCATGAATCAATAAATCCCAGAATCACAGTTCGTGGAGCAAACTACTGAATCAACTGGCCTGGCAATCGATACACTATTGTGAACAATACTGCCTCAACAAGTTCTGTATATATCCTGCCTCAAACTCGTTCCATACCGAACTTGTTCTATATATATACACATACTGCCTCGAACTTGTTCCTGTACTAGACCAGAGACCTGAAGTTAGAGACCTATATGTCGCGGACAACTTGTTAACAAGTGAGATCCTCGGATCTTTATTGCTGCGGACGGTCTCCGGGGCACCGGGCCGATCCGATCCGGACATGAACCCTGTTAGTCTGCCTGCTTCGGGCAGAATGGCGTGTAGCGCCTATGAACTTATCCTTCACGCCATTCTTGCTCATAAACTAAGTAGCCACCTGCCTCGGAAGGAATAACCTATAGCGCTCCTGATCCGTGCGTTGCATTTCATTTTCTTTCATGTGCTACACCTGTCCTTTATGGCTATGCCAGCGACTCCTGTTCATATAGATAAGTCATCTTCGCTTAGCGGTTATCCGTGTGCGAGTCATTGCATCGCATCAAATAAATAATTGAACACCTGAACGATCATGATACAACGATTCTCGTGTTTGCATATGCAAATTGCCTAAGTTTTCATTATGAATGCCCCTGAATGTTTATACCTGGCTGTGCTTGAATTAACTTGTTTGCCTTGGACAGGGAAGGTCAAATAGTAAGTTGGTAAGTTTCACCATATTTTCTCTCATGTCGTACGACGCACTGCCATACGAGTTAGGCTATTCAATATTTGCATGAAACTGATTCTAAGGCAACTAGAAAGATAACTTAATAGTTGGTGCACAGAACCTATATTACGTGTTTGGATTTATCGAGCGGGCGAGTAGCCTCCCCACCAGTGCATTCAATGTACTGATAATCCACCAGATCGTTTACAGGGTGCGGGAGAACCTCGTTCGGTGCGGATGCCTCCTTCATATGTGCTAAGGCGTGGAGATCACTCCGAAGCAGCGTTGCGTCCGGAATTGAAGCACATATATAAGACATAATGTTGGAACATCATCTGAACATCGCCTGTACAAATCATTCCATAATTGTAGCCACTTGGCACGCTTTTATTATTTCAGAGAGAGAGAGAGGCTTGAGCGAATTATAATCTCGGCCATGAGCCGCCTATAACACTTGTTTATATCAATAAAGAGTTGCATTACTTCAACTTGTGTAATTCAATGCTTCCGCTATATTTTTAACTCAGTGAACTTGTTACCAAATTGCTTATGCGTTTATGATTCCGCTGTACTCGGACAATTTGTACGACTCTGTGGCTTAGAACTCTTACCGCCAGCCAATGCACCACGGCCTTGCATGGGCGTGGCTCACGCTTGTGCGGCATCACGCCCGGATGGGTCAAAGCGATCGTTTCGCGGGAGCGCTGGCACGGTGATTCTCGCCTAGCGGGAACGACCGATTTAGCCTACGAGATGCGGCGTGACATGTTGGTATCAGAGTCTGGCTTATACGCCTTTGGACTTTATTTCGAATATCTCAGTTTTGAAAGCTCGTTCGTGGGTTATGTGCGCGCTCTCTCTCAATGTCCCAAACGGAATATTCAAACAATGAGTCTAAATACTTTCAAAAAAGTGCATTAGAATAATGTAATTGCTAGTATAAAATTGTGATGCTAGGGCCTTTGTATCGACCTGTACAGACCCTTAAGATTGTCGCAACTAGCTTGTCCGATTTTACTATCTCTAAGTTTGGTTGAATGCATATGTTTGAGTGTCACGACCCGCACCCGGAATTTGGGCATGAGTCGTGGGTACGTCCAGCCTACGCCGCAGCATCGGCGGTAGAACGCTGTCTAGGTCACAAACATAGTATATCCTGTCAATAGTCTCAACTCCGTACGGAGGACAAAGATAAATAATCACAGTTCTATAATATACTCAATCACAGCTATAAGAATAATGGCACGATGAGAATTGAAAAGAGTTCTAATAAAACCATCCACAATAAGTCCAACTCAAAACCTGGGTCTAAATGACCTCACAAAGTCACAAATAAAATAATACATCTCAGTCTCAGTCTCAGTCTAAAGCAATAAATGCAGAAAAATAATCTAAGCATGGGCAGGCAAGTTCTCCTCTAAGATAGGCACCTCCTCTGGGATTTCTGGGGTGAAATCCTCCTCTATTCCTGGACCGTAATGAGTAGGGCAAAAGTCCTCCAGGTCCTCTGAAAAATGTTGTTATCCAGTCAGGATTGGAGCGAAGCACAAACACTAACAGCAGTTTCATTAAATTGACAAAATCTATAAACAGTGTAAAAGATACAAGATGGAAATAGATGCTGAACATGTGAAGTACAGGAGAAAATGAAATAGACAATAGGCATCTAGCAATGAACAATAAATAGTGAATGCTAGAACAAGTAATCTGAATAAGATAAAACATCTAGCTAAGTGTTTGAAGTATTAGTTTATCATGTGATCGGCTTGGGACTAGATCAGGCTGGTTATATATGATTAGCTATGATTCTTGAGGGTCAGGCTAACCATATGGTTAGCTATGATGCATGATAATGGTCAGGCTAATCATATATAACAGCTATGAAGCATGGTGATGGTCAGGCCGCACCCGACGTGAGAAGTGGGGTGAGCTATGATGCATGTAAAGGATTTGGATATGATCACATAATCTACTAATAGTTCCCCATCCCCCAGCTAGCACGATGGATTCCAATCACGACTCCTCATGATGGGGATCTAGGGTGCTAGCCCGTGTATCCACAGTGTCGGAATCAAGTATGTAATACACTACAATTTATAGAAGTAATCAACAATGAAAACTGTCAAAGAATGTACTCGCCTGTGGTCCTGAGCAAGGTGTGAGGATCGATGTCCAAAGTGGAATCACAATGACCTATTTATGGAATATTAATGTCAGATATTAAATCAAAAGAATAACATGTTTAACAATTTAAAATACGAGGTTTCTAGGTCATTTCTGAGGTTTACTGGTCAATACTAGGTCCACTAGTCAGTTTTTTTTTTTTAAATCATGGAAGTGTATACTGTACACTACCTATCTAAACTGGTCCTTACTTAGCTATACAAAACCTCAGTGTTAAGGATCTACAAGGTATTAGGTTATAACTATATCCTAGAGCCTAGTTAGTATATAAGTAACTTATATTAGTTATCTTGCTAGTACTCCTCCTAAATTAGTATTAACCAACCTTGGCATCTAGGTTATGTTTAATACTACACATACATATAACCCACACCTGTTACATCCCTCTAATAGGATACTGCACCTACATTGCAGTATCTAAATTAAAGTTCTCTTCTTTAATTTCCAACTCAGTTACATTATTTCTCTCAGTGTATATAATACACTATAGAACACCCTACATTCCTTCCACTGGTACATATCTCATTTGATAACTTGGTATCCCTTGATTCCTCACAAATTCTACCCATAATTCCTGATACCTCAGTACAACACCTCACTAATACACTTATATGTGTACATAAGACAATACATATAGAAACAACTACCAAGTAATATCTGATTTTCTAACTTAACCATCTACTTGAGATTGTAACACACCTACACATAAGCTATACACACAGACACATGTAGATAAACACACTGACTTCATATTTGACTCACTGAAAACAGAAACTACACAACCTGATGACACTAAGTATCAGAAATCTGATACTAAAATCTGAACTGTTCAGACCCCCTAATCTATCAACCTCTTACTGATACCTAGGTGCCTGGACAGAAACAAACATAGGGCTATTGGCAGGATCAACAGGCAGTGTGAATCCTTGATCACTCACACAGGCATGGCTTTAAGTAGCTACTGATACTCATCTTCACAGCAACACAGTTTCCTCACTGCACTGTTAAGGAACCTACTGACCCTCTATGCTCTGTACCTTACCCAATTGTTCACCCACCCCTAACTACTTACTAGTGCACAGGCATTAATACACATGCTAGTACACACAGGTAATACTAGTGAAAAAAAAATCCCTTTACCCCCCAGTTACATTAGAACTACACACTGAAAATAAGGAACTCACACACAGGCATCTAATACCCTAAAATTCACACAGGTAGACACTTCTAACTAGTACTCAAGATCACACACTCACTAGTTACACTCACTGCACAATACACAGGTGTTGAATGCACACATACTGGGATACTAAGACACACACACTGATATCCTACTGATACTGAACACATAACTCTAAGGACTGATCACTAATACATTGAAGAACTCACAGCTAGACTCGACACACAGCCCCATCTCAACTACTGCCTTGAGTACTTAACTCCAGTATAGTGCAATTGGTGCACTGCAACAACCCCCAGGTCTCACTGTCCCTCTCACACACTAGTACAAATCTTACACTCACATATTAACCATAGACTGACACAGTACCTGTGACACAGATACAACCCCAAGTCACTGCACATATAGGTATCTACACAACTAAACCACAGTGGCTTCACTGATCTGGATACACTAATACCTAACACCCTAAACACTGATGCACAGCACAGGAAATCCAACTGTGCACAGAACTACCCACAAAACCCGACTGTGTACAGGAAAGATTTCCTCCCCCTCGGTGCACACAGCACAGAACTTCCCAAGACAAAACTGATACCAACTCTACATACACATTTATACTCAGACTCTACACTCAAGGATACCCCAATGCACACTGATGTAAAACACAGTCCTCCCCGACTGCACAGTGAAACCCAAAGTGCACAGCACACAGTGATATCCCGATCACCCACTGCCCTGAATTTCCTATTCACACCACAGCCCACAACATTCGACTCCACAGGAATCAAAACAACAACACATCTACACATTGCATATATATATCAACATCAAATTAAACTACATTAGAGGAGATTAGATAGGTAAACCATCTTGGCATTACAACAAACACCTAACATGTGGAAATAGAGTTTCACCTAGTACTCTCATGAACCCATCTTAAAACCCTAAAATCGAGTTTAACCAACACCCATGGGATGAAATCAATCTACCTACGTATACTTAGGGTTAGGGTTCATGAAGAATTGGGGAAAACCTATGTGGGTCACCAAAACACTAATCAAAACCCTAAGATTCGAACTACACACAGGGGGTGGGTTCCTAAGGCCATTACCATCTAAAAACAGAAATTTAATGAAGAAAATTAGGGTTCTCACCTGCAGGGATGGCTTCTCCAAGGCTTCCTGACCCACGTTCCTTGTTTTCCTCGCGTTGGAGGAGAAGAAAATGGGAGCCCTAGGTCAAATCTCGAAAATGGGGTGGGGAATTGGTTTCTCTTGTGGAGGCTAGGGTTTCCTTTCTCTCTACGTGAAGAATAGCCTAGGAAGAGGCTTCCTATTTATATTAACCTGATTTTAGGGTTTCTATGAACAGCTTTTAGACTAAACCCCCCCTGACCCTCTCATGTAGAACCTGAAGGACTCAGGTTTAGGTCTGCTAGAGTATTGAGGGTTCACCCTAATTTTAAAATTCTAGGGTTTCGCTAGAATAGGGTTTACACATTAGGGTTTGGTCATTAGGGTTTGCCCTAAAGCATTCTAGGGTTGACCTAAAATCAATATCCCTAATAATAATATAATAGTTATAAAACTCAGCAAATAATTTAATACATAATTATTTAAAATAGTTAAATTACAGAAATACCCTTACATGGAGAAGTGGTAGTGACAAGTCTACCCTCCTAAAAGAAATTTCGTCCTCGAAATTGGACTGAACTACAACAAGAGTGAAATCAGAAAAGGAATATACCTCAAGTCTAGAAGAGATACGGGTATTGCTCGCGCATCTCGTCCTCTCTCTCCCAGGTCGACTCCCCTGGAGAGTGGTGTCTCCATGCAACACGAACCAAAGGAATAGTTTGGTTCCGCAACACCTTCTCTCTGCGGTCCAAGATCTCTACTGGCTGCTCAGGGTAGCTGAGCGTTGGACCAACCTCAATCTCCGAGTGATCAAGTACGTGACTAGGGTCGGCCACGTACCGTCTCAGCTGTGACACATGGAACACATTATGCACTCCGTCCAATGCAGGCGGCAAGTCCAGTCTATATGCCACTGCTCCTACCCTTGCCAGAATACCGAAGGGTCCGATGTAGCGTGGGCTAAGCTTCCCGCCTCTGCCAAAACGAATCGTTCCACGCGTCGGAGAAATCCGTAGGAAAACTAGATCGCCAACCTAAAACAAAACAGTCTCAACACGCAGTCTAAACAAACAAACAACACAACCAGAAAAACAACAATCTATACCTGAAACTCAAGGGGTCTACGGTGGCTGTCGGCCCAATGCCGCTGTCTGTCCTGCGCCACTCGCAGTCTGTCTCTGATGAGTTTCACCTTTTCCGCTGCATCCACGACCATTTCTGGTCCTAGCAAGGCTCTCTCTCCAACGTCGTCCCACGATAGCGGTGTACGACACCTCCGTCCATAAAGAGCCTCAAATGGTGACATCTCGATGCTGGCCTGGTAGCTGTTGTTGTAAGCGAACTCTACCAGGTGCAGATGATCCTCCCAAGATCCTCCGAGATCTAAAACGCAAGTGCGTAGCATATCCTCGAGAGTCTGAATAGTCCTTTCCGACTGCCCGTCTGTCTGGGGGTGATACGCGGTACTGAACTTGAGCTGGGTGCCCAAGCTAGCCTGCAGACTCCTCCAGAAGTGGGAAGTGAAACGACTATCCCGATCTGAGACGATGCTCACAGGAACTCCATGAATCCTAACAATCTGTCGCACGTACATCTCTGCTAGCTTCTCTGTCGCCGTGCCCACCTTGAAAGGTAAGAAGTGGGCTGATTTGGTCAACCTGTCCACGATGACCCAAATCGCGTCTTTCCCTCCTGGAGAACGTGGAAGCCCTGAAACGAAATCCATGGTCACGTGCTCCCACTTCCATTCTGGAATCGGTAAAGGTTGGAGCAAACCTCCTGGCCTCTGCCGGTCTGCCTTTACCTGCTGGCACACTAGACACCGGGATACGAAGCGTGCTACCTCGCGCTTCATTCCATACCACCATACGTGCTCTCTCAAGTCTCGATACATCTTGTTGGCACCGGGATGCATTGAGTACTGAGAGCGGTGTGCCTCCTGCAAAACCTCCTCGCGCAGCTCCCCGCTAGGCACACATATCCTTGTGCCGTGCCGTAAGGAACCATCATCTGCGATAGTGAAATCGTCCGACAATCCCATCTGAACTTGGGCTCTGATACTCCTCAGAGTCTCATCATCGTACTGCGTAGCTCTGATCCTGTCCATCAGTTCTGACTGTATCTGTAATCCCCACATCTGAATTTCAGCACCGGGAACTAACACCTCAATCTCCAAACTCTCCAAATCCGCCAACAAATGTCTATCAGTCGTCAAGTACATAGCCATCGGATACCTGCTCAAGGCATCGGCGACTACGTTAGCCTTTCCTGGATGGTACTGCAATGAGATGTCAAAGTCCTTCATCAACTCTAACCACCTCCTCTGCCTCATGTTCAGCTCTTTCTGTGTGAATACGTACTTCAAGCTCTTGTGGTCTGTGAAGATCTCCACACGCTCTCCGTACAGGTAATGTTTCCACAGCTTTAGAGCGAATATAACCGCTGCCAACTCTAAGTCGTGGGTGGGATAATTCTTTTCATGAGGGCGCAACTGCCTGGAAGCATAGGCAATTACTTTCCCGTGCTGTTGAAGAACACATCCCAGACCTTTCCCTGAAGCATCACTGTAGATGGTAAAACCACCTGTCCCTGATGGCAACGTCAAAATTGGAGCTGTCGTCAACCTCTTCTTCAGCTCATCAAATGCAGCCTGGCACTCCTCTGTCCACACAAATTCCACATCCTTCCTAGTCAGTCTGGTCATCGGCGCTGCAATCTTGGAGAAGTCTTGTACAAACCTCCTGTAGTATCCTGCTAGCCCGAGAAAACTCCTGATCTCAGCTACCGAACTGGGGGTAGCCCACGACTCTACTGCCTCGATCTTCTGTGGGTTAACCGAGATTCCGTCACCCGATACCACATGTCCAAGAAATTCGACCTTGTCAAGGAAGAATTCACACTTAGAGAGTTTCCCGTACAGTTTCTCCCTCCTGAGAGTCTCTAAGACCAATCTCAGGTGCTCTTCGTGCTCCTCCGGGGTCTTGGAATACACAAGAATATCGTCGATAAACACCACCACGAACTTGTCAAGGTACTGGTGGAACACCTTGTTCATCAAGTTCATGAATACTGCCGGTGCATTGGTTAAACCAAATGGCATTACCATAAACTCAAACTGGCCGTATCTGGTCCGAAAAGCTGTCTTCGGCGTGTCTTCTTTCTTCACCTTCACCTGGTGATAGCCTGACCTCAAATCAATCTTCGAAAACACCCTCGCCCCGCTCAACTGGTCGAAAAGATCATCTATCCTCGGTAGCGGGTACTTGTTCTTGATAGTGATATTGTTCAAGGCTCTGTAATCAATGCACATGCGCACCGTGCCGTCCTTCTTCGGTACGAACAATACCGGAGCTCCCCATGGTGATGAACTGGATTTGATGAAGCCTTTATCCTGCAGCTCCTCAACCTGCTTCTTCAGTTCTGCCAGCTCGCTGTTGTTGACTCTATAGACATGTTGTGAAATGGGCTCCGCTCCTGGAACCAAGTCTATAGAGAATTCGACATCTCTGTCTGGCGGCAAGCCTGGCAACTCTTCTGGAAATACATCCAGGAACTCCGCTATTAGAGGATGTGGCAACTCCTCTTCTTCCGTCCTGGCTCCGCAAAATGTGCTCCCTCTCTGTTCCGCTGTTCCTCTGACGACCTCAAACTCCGGCTCTCCTGGTGGTCTAAACAATACTCTGCCTCTATAACAATCTATAGTAGCATGATGCCTACTCAACCAGTCCATCCCGAGTACAATATCGTACCCCGGAAGTGGCATGACAAGTAAGCTCACGCTCAACTCTCGGCCTCCTACTGACACTCTTCGGTCCTTGCAGTGATCACGGACTAGTATAATACCTCCACCAGTCATGATCTTGCAAGTCCTAGCTAATGGTTCTGTGTCTAAATGATGTCGAAGTGCATATGATACAGACACAAAACTATGGGAAGCGCCAGAATCGAATAAGGTAAATGCGGGAATACAATCGAGAAGAACCGAACCTGTGATCAAGTCTCCTGCTGGCTCGATCTCCTCGACTGCCATGGCGTATGCTCGCCCCTGGGGTGCACCTCTCTGCTGCTGATGCTGGGCAAACCTCTGATTTTGTGGTGGAAGTGGTCCCCTCTGTTGTTGGCCTCCTGGTGCGGTAGGCACCCTGTCTGATCCTCTCTGGGCGGCTGCTCCACCCTGACTTGGACGAAAGGTAGGACAATCCTTCAGCTGGTGTGTCGTCGATCCACAGGATAGACATGAGCCTAATCTCTTCCTGCAGATATCTCTAGTATGTCCCATCTTCCCGCAGTAAGCACACTGGATGGCGGGCTGGTTCTGTCTCTGTTGCTGCTGCTGGGCCTGCCCTCGGGCTGGTATCTGATGCTGCTGGAAGGGTCTCTGCTGTTGCTGCTGAAAGTGTGGACGCTTGCCCGGTCCCGTACTACTGTTTGCTCCTCTGGAACCATCGCGTCCCCTCTTGGGCCTGAGACCCAAGTCGTCCTCGGCTACTTGGGCATCCATCAATATGCCCTCGTAGGTAGCTGTGCGACGTCCCGACGTGCGAGACTTGATCTCCCTTGTCAGCCCCTTTCTGAATTTCCGGGCCCTGTCCCCCGGATCTCTAATCATCGATGGCGCGAAGCGGCTCAGGCGGGAAAACTCCGCGGCATACTCATCGACGGACGAGCTCCCCTGGGCTAAGTCATGGAACTGACTCTCTAAAGCTCCCAGGGCAACGTCAGGAAAGAACTTCTCCTTGAAGAGCTCCTTGAAAGCTTCCCAAGTGAGTCCTCTGCGCAAGAGTCTCGGCTCCGTGCGAAACCATGTCAAGGCAATATCGAACATCTGGCTGCCAGCGGCCTCGATCTGGAGCGCCTCTGGAATCTGCGCCAAACGCAAGTTCCTCTCAATATCCTCTAGCCAGTCATCGGCATAGAGTATCCCTTCTGTCCCTTTGAACTCCCGAGGCATCATCCTCTTGAAGTCCACAATGGTGCCCGGCCTCTGTTGTTGCTGACCAGGTTGTTGCTGCTGCTGAGCGACCCTCTCCACAGCCTGGAGAGCCACTTGGTGAGCATTCTCCATGTTCACCCTCATCATCTCCGTCTGGGCCTGATGTGCCTCAGCCTGCACTCTCTGGGCCTCTGCCGACGTCCTCTGGGCATCGACCATGCCCTGTATCAAGGCGAACATCTGTGCCCCATCGACGGGCACACCTCCTGGATGCTGAGCTGGTGGTGGTGGAGGTGGTGGTGCCGTCGTAGCTGTGGGGACCCTCTGAACTGGTGGTGGAGGACCCCCGAATGCTGCAGACACTCCCACCTGTCCTGGAGATGTAGGAGGTGCTGCTGATGTCTGTCCTGCAGCGCGAGAGGTGGCAGACCTCTCTGAATCTGCTGCTCCAAGTCTCTGGGATCTTCTTGGCGGCATCCTGAAGACAGATCGAAAGATTCAATTAAGGCAATAGATATGATATCAAAGAAGGACAGAAAATTTCTAAAGGAATTAATCATTAAGTATAGTATCATAAGGATCAGAATTCCCTAATTGTGATTGAGCATATCCTCGGCCTAATTCCTATTACTACAATATCGCTCTAATGTGAATCTAAGACTAGACTGCTAGACTACAGACTAGACCTGCATGGGCCACCACTAAAAACGTGTCACGACCCGCACCCGGAATTTGGGCATGAGTCGTGGGTACGTCCAGCCTACGCCGCAGCATCGGCGGTAGAACGCTGTCTAGGTCACAAACATAGTATATCCTGTCAATAGTCTCAACTCCGTACGGAGGACAAAGATAAATAATCACAGTTCTATAATATACTCAATCACAGCTATAAGAATAATGGCACGATGAGAATTGAAAAGAGTTCTAATAAAACCATCCACAATAAGTCCAACTCAAAACCTGGGTCTAAATGACCTCACAAAGTCACAAATAAAATAATACATCTCAGTCTCAGTCTCAGTCTAAAGCAATAAATGCAGAAAAATAATCTAAGCATGGGCAGGCAAGTTCTCCTCTAAGATAGGCACCTCCTCTGGGATTTCTGGGGTGAAATCCTCCTCTATTCCTGGACCGTAATGAGTAGGGCAAAAGTCCTCCAGGTCCTCTGAAAAATGTTGTTATCCAGTCAGGATTGGAGCGAAGCACAAACACTAACAGCAGTTTCATTAAATTGACAAAATCTATAAACAGTGTAAAAGATACAAGATGGAAATAGATGCTGAACATGTGAAGTACAGGAGAAAATGAAATAGACAATAGGCATCTAGCAATGAACAATAAATAGTGAATGCTAGAATAAGTAATCTGAATAAGATAAAACATCTAGCTAAGTGTTTGAAGTATTAGTTTATCATGTGATCGGCTTGGGACTAGATCAGGCTGGTTATATATGATTAGCTATGATTCTTGAGGGTCAGGCTAACCATATGGTTAGCTATGATGCATGATAATGGTCAGGCTAATCATATATAACAGCTATGAAGCATGGTGATGGTCAGGCCGCACCCGACGTGAGAAGTGGGGTGAGCTATGATGCATGTAAAGGATTTGGATATGATCACATAATCTACTAATAGTTCCCCATCCCCCAGCTAGCACGATGGATTCCAATCACGACTCCTCATGATGGGGATCTAGGGTGCTAGCCCGTGTATCCACAGTGTCGGAATCAAGTATGTAATACACTACAATTTATAGAAGTAATCAACAATGAAAACTGTCAGAGAATGTACTCGCCTGTGGTCCTGAGCAAGGTGTGAGGATCGATGTCCAAAGTGGAATCACAATGACCTATTTATGGAATATTAATGTCAGATATTAAATCAAAAGAATAACATGTTTAACAATTTAAAATACGAGGTTTCTAGGTCATTTCTGAGGTTTACTGGTCAATACTAGGTCCACTAGTCAGTTTTTTTTTTTTTAAATCATGGAAGTGTATACTGTACACTACCTATCTAAACTGGTCCTTACTTAGCTATACAAAACCTCAGTGTTAAGGATCTACAAGGTATTAGGTTATAACTATATCCTAGAGCCTAGTTAGTATATAAGTAACTTATATTAGTTATCTTGCTAGTACTCCTCCTAAATTAGTATTAACCAACCTTGGCATCTAGGTTATGTTTAATACTACACATACATATAACCCACACCTGTTACATCCCTCTAATAGGATACTGCACCTACATTGCAGTATCTAAATTAAAGTTCTCTTCTTTAATTTCCAACTCAGTTACATTATTTCTCTCAGTGTATATAATACACTATAGAACACCCTACATTCCTTCCACTGGTACATATCTCATTTGATAACTTGGTATCCCTTGATTCCTCACAAATTCTACCCATAATTCCTGATACCTCAGTACAACACCTCACTAATACACTTATATGTGTACATAAGACAATACATATAGAAACAACTACCAAGTAATATCTGATTTTCTAACTTAACCATCTACTTGAGATTGTAACACACCTACACATAAGCTATACACACAGACACATGTAGATAAACACACTGACTTCATATTTGACTCACTGAAAACAGAAACTACACAACCTGATGACACTAAGTATCAGAAATCTGATACTAAAATCTGAACTGTTCAGACCCCCTAATCTATCAACCTCTTACTGATACCTAGGTGCCTGGACAGAAACAAACATAGGGCTATTGGCAGGATCAACAGGCAGTGTGAATCCTTGATCACTCACACAGGCATGGCTTTAAGTAGCTACTGATACTCATCTTCACAGCAACACAGTTTCCTCACTGCACTGTTAAGGAACCTACTGACCCTCTATGCTCTGTACCTTACCCAATTGTTCACTCACCCCTAACTACTTACTAGTGCACAGGCATTAATACACATGCTAGTACACACAGGTAATACTAGTGAAAAAAAAATCCCTTTACCCCCCAGTTACATTAGAACTACACACTGAAAATAAGGAACTCACACACAGGCATCTAATACCCTAAAATTCACACAGGTAGACACTTCTAACTAGTACTCAAGATCACACACTCACTAGTTACACTCACTGCACAATACACAGGTGTTGAATGCACACATACTGGGATACTAAGACACACACACTGATATCCTACTGATACTGAACACATAACTCTAAGGACTGATCACTAATACATTGAAGAACTCACAGCTAGACTCGACACACAGCCCCATCTCAACTACTGCCTTGAGTACTTAACTCCAGTATAGTGCAATTGGTGCACTGCAACAACCCCCAGGTCTCACTGTCCCTCTCACACACTAGTACAAATCTTACACTCACATATTAACCATAGACTGACACAGTACCTGTGACACAGATACAACCCCAAGTCACTGCACATATAGGTATCTACACAACTAAACCACAGTGGCTTCACTGATCTGGATACACTAATACCTAACACCCTAAACACTGATGCACAGCACAGGAAATCCAACTGTGCACAGAACTACCCACAAAACCCGACTGTGTACAGGAAAGATTTCCTCCCCCTCGGTGCACACAGCACAGAACTTCCCAAGACAAAACTGATACCAACTCTACATACACATTTATACTCAGACTCTACACTCAAGGATACCCCAATGCACACTGATGTAAAACACAGTCCTCCCCGACTGCACAGTGAAACCCAAAGTGCACAGCACACAGTGATATCCCGATCACCCACTGCCCTGAATTTCCTATTCACACCACAGCCCACAACATTCGACTCCACAGGAATCAAAACAACAACACATCTACACATTGCATATATATATCAACATCAAATTAAACTACATTAGAGGAGATTAGATAGGTAAACCATCTTGGCATTACAACAAACACCTAACATGTGGAAATAGAGTTTCACCTAGTACTCTCATGAACCCATCTTAAAACCCTAAAATCGAGTTTAACCAACACCCATGGGATGAAATCAATCTACCTACGTATACTTAGGGTTAGGGTTCATGAAGAATTGGGGAAAACCTATGTGGGTCACCAAAACACTAATCAAAACCCTAAGATTCGAACTACACACAGGGGGTGGGTTCCTAAGGCCATTACCATCTAAAAACAGAAATTTAATGAAGAAAATTAGGGTTCTCACCTGCAGGGATGGCTTCTCCAAGGCTTCCTGACCCACGTTCCTTGTTTTCCTCGCGTTGGAGGAGAAGAAAATGGGAGCCCTAGGTCAAATCTCGAAAATGGGGTGGGGAATTGGTTTCTCTTGTGGAGGCTAGGGTTTCCTTTCTCTCTACGTGAAGAATAGCCTAGGAAGAGGCTTCCTATTTATATTAACCTGATTTTAGGGTTTCTATGAACAGCTTTTAGACTAAACCCCCCCTGACCCTCTCATGTAGAACCTGAAGGACTCAGGTTTAGGTCTGCTAGAGTATTGAGGGTTCACCCTAATTTTAAAATTCTAGGGTTTCGCTAGAATAGGGTTTACACATTAGGGTTTGGTCATTAGGGTTTGCCCTAAAGCATTCTAGGGTTGACCTAAAATCAATATCCCTAATAATAATATAATAGTTATAAAACTCAGCAAATAATTTAATACATAATTATTTAAAATAGTTAAATTACAGAAATACCCTTACATGGAGAAGTGGTAGTGACATTGAGGGACGCCTTTAACTTGTGCACGATCCAAGACTCAAGAAGATGTAAAACTCGAGTGCTAAGACTTTGCTATCGTCGAGTCAGGGAAATGCATATATTAGAGGGGCACTTCGAGTATGTGTACGATCCAGACTTGCGATATTCTGATCTTGAATGCATATGCAAGTGAAATCCAAATAAGCAAGTACAACAACTTGTATAGGTTTGCCTCAGCCTTGTATCGTTAAATCAAAATTGATTAAAACGTATTGGTTGTCCTCAGTAAGTCTCGAGGATGAGACTTTTTCTGAGTTGGGTAGGATGTAACACCCCATTCCGCTCAAGCGGACTGCCGATTCAAATGGCAAAAGTGCAATGTCCCGACCCACTTTGCTCAGGCGAGAATACTCGTTTGAGGCAAAGGATATCCAGACTTATCCCTACAGGATTCCGGCTTAGGATTTCAGAGGCTCGTTTGACGTAACGCTCAACCGAGACAAATCAGAACTTGTCTTTGCTTAGCCAGCACACATAAAATCTGGAATGATACATGCTAGTCGCTAGGTGAATCACCCCCTGCATGCTAATAAAAATCTAACGCACCTAGCTAAGGGAATAATCCTAACTTGTATTGCTTGTGCTAGAACATGGAAATGAAATATTGCTTATATTCAGACCCTCGCATGCTACCTTTGCCTCGTGCAACTTGACCCGCTATGCCTTATTTCAATGCTTGTCGCATAAACTATGCCAAGACCGTGTAATACTTGTATGTCATGCATTCATTTAGGTTCTCCTCGAAAGTATCATGTCCCAGTCCCAAAATACGTAGGACCAGGAATACGTGACACGCCAGCTACGCATTCGACCAGACTCTGGTCTGACTCGAATACGTATAAGCTGTAATATAAAGGGCACTATCTAGATATCCCATAAATGTAAACCTCTATTTCTCAATCCATAATGTACATCAGTATACAAGAAAGAGCTATATGTGCTAAAGTCGGCCGCCCAATAACACACAAACTCAAATAGACTCGAGAAGAGATGAGTCTACAAAACTAGGCTACAACAGTAGATGAATAATCAATATAAAACAAGTAACCATAATGCCGGTAGAAATAATATGAGTACCTGGTACAGTGCCCGCAAGACATGCCACTCCATCAGTATCATCTATGCTGCAAAACTGGCAGGGAACCAGGTCCTCAGAGGGACGTAACAAGGTACAAAAATACAGCAAGCCAAGTAAACAGAAAGTACAAGTGCAACGACAGGATATTTTATCATAACCAAACAAGTGTGACACAGTTTAAAGACAATGTTCGACGCGTGGGCTGTCCAAAATAAAACCGTAGCTCCGGACACGAAAACACACGGCACGTACCGCAACTCCGGACAAGGAGTCACATGGGTGGTACAACTTCTCTAGATACAGGATTACTACAGAAATAATATATATACATATATAAGCGCGTATAGAGGAGCCCAAACGTCTAGTAACTGTCTTTCCCTTCCCAAGCGGTCAACGATGGTGCGCTGAACCTGAACCTCTAACTATAGTCTTGACACGCAGAAATAACTCGACAAACGCGACCCTAAGGTCGTTCCAGTCTCTGGTCATGATATCAGTATCAGGATATAGGAATCTGGCACGATCACAGTGTATGAGTGTATCCTGGGGTGTCGATATACTTAGATACGCATATCGAGATGCTATGGAATATCTAACAATCTTTCTAAGACGTTACGGCGTACGTCTTCACCCGGTTGTAATCCGGACGCGAAGTATCGAACGTCAACATAAATATGTGCACAATTTACATAACGAAACAATGAATATCTGTAATCTGAAATACAGGTTGGCAAGGTATACTTGCCTACGTCCGGCTGCTGATGACGGAGATCCGGTACCACGTCCAAGTCCTCAGGTCCCGCAGTACCTAGAGATAGATACAAACCAAAATCAATAATCTATTCTACGTCAAGCAGGGATACGACACACAACTACACCTAAACTCAGTCTCCGCTATGACTCACAGGGACAAGACACTAGGGGGTTGACCACAGTTGACTATCGGTACGATAGTCAAATCAACTAGTCATCTGTACATTCTCCTCAATTTAATTCTCCGTAATTAAACTAACATTTTTCCACCATGTACGATACATCCTGATTATTTGCTCAAAGGTCGAAAATCCTATTCTCCTCGAGTACATATCTTAATTAAATCATTACAATTCATGTAGAAGCCAACCCTAATCTATAATCCACCTATCACAAATATATCTCCTCAACATACCACAAGTCGAATCCCCAAGTCCTTGATCATCCTCTCCAATCATCGTCACATGCTCAATATCGTAATAATATTCTCACAAGTTGTATTTACCCTAATTCCAACTAAGTACAACATCCAAATCCAACTTCATAAAACACAAGTTACATGATCACTACACTACATAAACCCTAAAATATGTTAACCTCATTAAACCCAACCTCAAGTCATTTAAAATCCACATTCACATTAATCATCATTAGCCTTAACAAATGTAAACCTTAATCACATAGTTCAAGTACTACACCACACTAACCATATATATCAACATTATATAAACACAACCCTAGCTAACATTTCACACATCCATATATATATAAATAACACTATACTTTAAAATGATATTTAAAATCTGGAATTGAAACAAGAGAGGGGGAGAGTCGACCTCGACGAGGTTGTCGACGCCGGAGCACGGCCGGTGGAGGGTGGCCGCGGGGTGGTAGTAGTGATGATGATGGTGAATGCTAATGGTGGTGATGGTGATGCTGAAGTCGGACGGGGTGGAGGCCGGAGCGCACTGCCGAAGGGAGCTGCACAGTTGGCGGTCGGCCACTGCACTGTCGGTCGGGGGGACAACTACGGAGGGAGACACACACGGCCAGTCGGGGGGGGGGGAGAGTCAGGCCGGAGCGGGAGGGGAGGGGCGAGTCAGGCCGTAGCGGGGGAGAGTCAGGCCGGAGCGGGGGGAGTCGTTCACCGGCAGGAGCTGCGCACGGTCGGCTGCTGCGTAGTCGGCCACAGCAGTCCGGTCGGGGGAAGCACGGGCCGGCGGGTCACGGGATGGAGCTGCACCGCCACTGCGGAGGGGAAGTACAGGCCGGAGCGGGGCGCTCCGCCGGAGTCGGGCCGGAGTAGCTCCTTCAGGGAGAATAAGGAAGAAGAAATAAAGGAAGAAGAAGAAGAATGGAGGGAGGAGAAGCTTTTGTATGAAGAAAATATGGAGGAGTGAGGAGAGAGAGAGAGAGGGGGGGTTTCCACACCTAGGGATTAGGGCCGGCCTTGGGGGTTGTGAGGGTGATGGTGATGGCTTTATAGGAGGGTTTGTAAGGGATGTGTGGTGGGGATGTTCTCATTCAAAATGGAGGGCTTAGATTTCACATGAGAGAAATCATTTCTTCATGAGAAGTGGAGTGGGGGAGATGTGTAATTCGGTCCAACATTTGTAACCTCTCCATTTGGTCTTGACCAATGGGGTAAGGGCACCTAAAATTAATAAATTACAACTTAGCCCCTTAAATTCGGGAAATTGCACGAACACATAAAATGATGCAAAAATTATGGAGAAAATTATGGTTGATGATTTGCATGGCGAGGCGGGTGTTGGAGGTTTGGCACGGGTTTAATTTAATGGCCAACGGGATTAATTGGAGATTAAATTAGGATTAGGCAAAATTGGTATCCCCGATTTAAATAGAATTAAAGTGTCCCATATTTTTAAATTAAATGGGGGTACTTGGGGTCAAAATTCGGAAACGACGCAAAGGCCAAAAATGGTGGGGGCTTGGAGTCAGTCTTGGACCCTTTAGTTGGTCCGGCTCAACGGGTTAAGTTGGTATCTCAAAATTGAGGGTAACGACACAGGTGTCCGACACGGAATTTAATTATAGGATTTCGGTTACGGAAAATTGTGCAATTAATTTAGAGCACAAGGAAATATGATTTTGAGTGACAAAAAAGTCCAGTGCCTAATTTGTTGGGTCAAATCAGAAGTACAAAAGTCTGATGTAATTTATGGGCTGATATTGGGCTCCGAATAATTTAGCAATGATAGGGCACGCCAAGGGTTTAATTAAATAAATTAAAATAATAGACAATCTTAACTCTACTTTAAACCTCAACATCTGCTACTAAATCCAAATTTTTCCAAATCCAAACATGACTATCTATAGAATTAATCGAGAGAGTTTACATTCTTCCCAACTTAGAAATATTTCGTCCCTAAAATTAAAAGTAAAGCACGATAATAGCTAAGAGAATTTAAAAACAACTAGTAATCAAATGCCGTACATAAATTTATACCTTGCTCCTCAAATAAGTACGAGAACCGCTGCCAAATAGAATCATCGTATTCCCAAGTAGACTCGCCTGGTGAATGGTGCTTCCATGCCACTCTGACCAGTCGAATAGTCTGCCCCCTCAAAGTCTTCTCGCTGTGATCGAGAATCTCAACTGGCTGCTCTACGTAAGATAGGCTGGGTCCGACTGTAATCTCCGAATGATCAAGCACGTGGCTAGGGTCTGCGACATATCTCCTCAGCTGCGATACGTGAAATACGTCATGTACTCCTTCTAATGATAGAGGCAATGCAAGACGGTAAGCCACTTCGCCAACTCGTTCCAAGATGTCAAAAGGCCCGATGTACCTCAGACTCAGCTTGCCTCTGCCTCCGAATCTGATGGTACCACGAGTAGGTGATATCCTCAAAAATACATGGTTACCCTCCTTGAACTCCAATGGCCTGCGGTGCGCATCTGCCCAATGTTTCTGCCTGTCCTGTGCAGCACGCAGGTGGCTCTGAATCTGCTTGACCTTCTCTACTGTTTGTGTTACCAACTCTGGACCAAGTATCTGACGCTCTCCCACGTCACTCCAACAAACTGGCGACCTACATTTCCTGCCGTACAGTGCCTCATAAGGTGCCATCTGTATGCTAGCCTGGTAACTGCTATTGTAGGAGAATTCCACCAAGTGTAGGTGGTCCTCCCAAGATCCTCCAAAATCAATCATACACGCTCTCAACATATCCTCTAATATCTGTATCGTTCGCTCTGACTGACCATCAGTCTGTGGATGATATGTGGTGCTGAACTTGAGATGAGTTCCTAGGCTCTCCTGCATACTCCGCCAAAAATACGACGTGAATCTGGAATCACGATCCGATACGATACTGATAGGCACTCCATATAATCGTACTATCTGCCTTATATACATGTCAGCTAATATCTCTGTAGACTGCCCAACTCTGAAGGGCAAGAAATGTACAGACTTGGTGAGTCTGTCTACGATAACCCAAACTGCATCCTTTCCGCTAGGGCTCTGCGAGAATCCTGTGACGAAGTCTATGGTAATGTGTTCCCACTTCCACTCGGGAATAGGGAGCGGCTGCAATAATCCTGCAGTCCTCTGATGTTCAGCTTTGACTTGCTGACAAACTAAACATTTTGCCACGAATCTTGCAATCTCTCTCTTTATCCCATGCCACCAGAAATGCTGCCTCAAGTCTCGGTACATCTTCGTACCCCCGGGATGAATAGAATAAATCGAGCTATGTGCCTCGGTCATCAACTCTTGGCGTAGCTCGCCACTCGGAACATATAGGCGATCTCCACACCTCAATATTCCGTCTTCATGAATCCTGAGTCCCGTCTGCATGCCGGCCTCTGTCCTTCTTCGTAGACGTCAAAATCTTGCATCTATAGGCAGGGCTGCCTTGATCCTCTCAATCAGTGTAGACTGAACCTCGAGACTGGCTATCTGTCCGTCCATGCCTGGCAGTACGATCTCTAACCCAAGCTCCTGGAGATCCTCTAGCAATTGTCGTTGAGTCATCAAAAAGTATGCCAAGGGCTTCCTGCTTAAGGCATCTGCTACGACATTCGCCTTGCCAGGGTAGTACTGTAACTCAATGTCATAATCTGTCATCAACTCTAGCCAGCGCCTCAGCCTCATGTTAAGCTCCTTCTGTGTGTAGACGTACTTCAGGCTTTTATGATCTGTATAAATCTCTATACGCTCACCATAAAGGTAATGTCTCCATAGATTTAGTGCAAATATCACTGCAGCTAGCTCCAAATCGTGCGTCGGATAGTTCTTCTCATGAACCCTTAGTTGTCCTGATACGTAGACTATCTATTCTATCTAAACATAACTCATATTTGCTGAGCTTGGCATACAGCCTTTCTGTCTCAGCGTCTCCAACACGATCCTGAGATGTCTCTCGTGCTCCTCCTGGATCTTGGAGCATACCAATATGTCGTCGATAATTACCACCACGAACTTATCTAAGTACTGGTAGAAAATACTGTTCATTAGGCTCATAAATACTGCTGGCGCGTTGGTTAAAACAAACGGCATGACTAGAGACTCATAGTATCCATACTTCGTTCGGAAAGTCGTCTTAGGAATGTCCTCTCTCCGTACCTTGATCTGATGATAGCTTGATCTGAGATCGATCTTCTAGAATACATATGTGCCACTTAGCTGATTCAACTGTACCGTCCCGTCTTTCTTCGGCACAATTAAGATGGGTATTCCCCCATGGAAAAATACTAGCCCGACTGAAACCCTTGTCTAAGAGATCCTCCACGACAGACCTACAACTCAACCAACTCTATCGGTGCTAGTCTGAAGACGAAAAATTAACTGGCTCGACTCTTGGAGTCAACTCTATAACAACTCTATCTCTCTGTCAGGTGGCAGGCCTGGAAGATTATCTAGAATCACATCCTCAAACTCTGATATAATACAGGGGTACACTGGTTCACCTTCTACAATGTGTGCCTCTAAGGTAGATGGGCACCATGCTCCCGGGCTCCCTGAAGTAACTCAAACTCAGGGTAATCTGGTGGTCATAAATAATGTAATCACGTCGACAATCTCGCGTCGCGTGGTACTGGCTCAACCAATCCATGTCTAGGATATGGTCATAGTCTAGACTAAACCTCAAAATAATTTCTTCCGTTCTGTTTCCAACATCAATCCTCAAAAGAAAATTTTTTCTCGCCTAATGTATAATTCTCTTCTCCTCAAAGTTTTCCTTAAAATTATATTCCTCAAATTCCTTCTTTTCGTTATTTATCTCTCCAAGTCACATAGTGCAATTATAATAATGATGTCACCCAAGTACATATTAAAATTTCTGGTATTAGATCATCATCTTCCAAGTGAGAGCTTGAAATTTTATCTCCTCTAGTCCATAATATCATTCCTGGTATTGCTATCATATACAACCACTAGTTTCCATCATCAGGCTATGCATTCCCATAAATCATTCTAGGTCATGATCAACAATCCTTCTAGCTCTCAGTACTCCTAAGATCACTGTTACCTCAAGCACGGGTAGGGTACTACTGGGTCCAACTCTCTTGCCAACCTTCCACACTAGTTCTAGAATCCAAGGAACCCATCAATCTATCCTGATAAGGTAACAATCTTCTTAGAGAAAGGTATACGAATTTTGTCTTCTGTCGTCTGGTCTTCGATTTTCTTCTGAAGGGAAATCATCAATCACAAGCATTCATCTTTCCGAACAATAGGGGACGAGAAACAAGGATAGCGATATCGACGAAGATTGAACGAATACAAATTGGAAGTCCAAGGGCGATAATCACATACAAAGAGTTTTTAAAATCGATTATGGATTGAGATCCTATTCAACAATCATAACACCTATTCCTAATTTGCAGGCTCGCTTGGCACAGTCAGGTGACCAAGACGATTTAAATCGGACCTGCATGGGCCACCACAAAAACATGTCATGCCCCAGTCCCAAAATACGTAGGACCAGGAATACGTGACACGCCAGCTACGCATTCGACCAGACTCTGGTCTGACTAGAATACGTATAAGCTGTAATATAAAGGGCACTATCTAGATATCCCATAAATGTAAACCTCTATATCTCAATCCACAATGTACATCAGTATACAAGAAAGAGCTATATGTGCTAAAGTCGGCCATCCAATAACACACAAACTCGAATAGACTCGAGAAGAGATGAGTCTACAAAAACTAGGCTACAACAGCAGATGAATAATCAATATGAAACAAGTAACCATTATGCCGGTAGAAATGATATGAGTACCTGGTACAGTACCCACAAGATATTCCACTCCATCAGTATCTCCAAGCTACGTAATCGTCTATGCTGCAAAACTGGCAGGGAACCAGGTCCTCAGAGGGACGTAACAAGGTACAAAAATACAGCAAGCCAAGTAAACAGAAAGTACAAGTGCAACGACAGGATATTTTATCATAACCAAACAAGTGTGACACAGTTTAAAGACAATGTTTGACGCGTGGGCTGTCTAAAATAAAACTGTAGCTCCGGACACGGAAACACACGGCACGTACCGCAGCTCCGGGCAAGGAGTCACACGGGTGGTACAACTTCTCTAGATACAGGATTACTACAAAAATAATATATATACATATATAAGCGCGTATAGAGGAGCCCAAACGTCTAGTAACTGTCTTTCCCTTCCTAAGCGGTCAACGATGGTGCGCTGAACCTGAACCTCTAACTATAGTCTTGACACGCAGAAATAACTCGACAAACGCGACCCTAAGGTCGTTCCAGTCTCTGGTCATGATATCAGTATCAGGATATAGAAATCTGGCACGATCACAGTGTATGAGTGTATCCTGGGGTGTCGATATACTTAGGTACGCATATCGAGATGCTACGGAATATCTAACAATCTTTCTAAGACGTTACGGCGTACGTCTTCACCCGGTTGTAATCCGGACGCGAAGTATCGAACGTCAACATAAATACGTGCATAATGTACATAACGAAACAATGAATATCTGTAATCTGAAATACAGGTTGGCAAGGTACACTTGCCTGCGTCCGGCTATTGATGACTGGGATCCGGTACCTCGTCCAAGTCCTCAGGTCCCGCAATACCTAGAGATAGATACAAACCAAAATCAATAATCTATTCTATGTCAAGCAGGGATACGACACACAACTACACCTAAACTCAGTCTCCGCCATGACTCACAGGGATAAGACACTAGGGGGTTGACCACAGTTGACTATCGGTACATAATCAAATCAACTAGTCATCTGTACATTCTCCTCGATTTAATTCTCTGTAATTAAACTAACATTTTTCCACCATGTACCATACATCCTGATTATTTGCTCAAAGGTCGAAAACCCTATTCTCCTCGAGTACATATCTTAATTAAATTGTTATAATTCATGTAGAAGCCAACCCTAATCTATAATCCACCTATCACAAATACATCTCCTCAACATACCACAAGTAGAATCCCCAAGTCCTTGATCATCCTCTCCAATCATCATCACATGCTCAATATCGTAATAATATTCTCACAAGTTGTATTCATCCTAATTCCAACTAAGTACAACATCCAAATCCAACTTCATAAAATACAAGTTACATGATCACTACACTACATAAATCCTAAAACATGTTAACCTCATTAAACCCAACCTCAAGTCATTTAAAATCAACATTCACATTAATCATCATTAGCCTTAACAAATGTAAACCTTAATTATATAGTTCAAGTACTACACCACACTAACCATATATATCAACATTATATAAACACAACCCTAGCTAACATTTCACACATCCATATATATAAATAACACTATACTTTAAAATGATATTTAAAATCTGGAATTGAAACAAGAGAGGGGGAGAATCGACCTCGACGAGGTTGTCGACGTCGGAGCATGGACGGTGGAGGGTGGCCGTGGGGTGGTAGTAGTGATGATGATGGTGAAAACTAATGGTGGTGATGGTGATGCTGAAGTCTGACGGGAAGGAGGCCGGAGCGGCACTGCCGAAGGGAGCTGCACAGTCGGCGGTCGGCCACTGCACTGTCGGTCAGGGGGACAGCCGCGGGGGGAGACACGCACGGTCGGTCGGGGGGGGGGTGAGTCAGGCCGGAGCGGGGGGAGTCATTCACCGGCCGGAGCTGTGCACGATCGGCTGCTGCGTAGTCGGCCACAGCAGTCCGGTCGGGGGAAGCACTGGCCGGCGGGTCACGGGATGGAGCTGCACCGCCGCTGCGGAGGGGAAGTGCATGCCGGAGCGGGGCGCTCCGCCGGAGTTGGGCCGGAGTCGGGCCGGAGTAGCTCCTTCAGGGAGAATAAGGAAGAAGAAATAAAGGAAGAAGAAGAAGAATGGAGGGAGGAGAAGCTTTTTTATGGAGAAAATATGGAGGAGTGAGGAGAGAGAGAGGGGGGGTTTCCATACCTAGGGATTAGGGCCGGCCTTGGGGGTTGTGAGGGTGATGGTGATGGCTTTATAGGAGGGTGTGTAAGGGATGTGTGGTGGGGATGTTCCCATTCAAAATGGAGGGCTTAGATTTTACATGAGAGAAATTATTTCTTCATGAGAAGTGGAGTGGGGGAGATGTGTAATTCGGTCCAACATTTGTAACCTCTCCATTTGGTCTTGGCCAATGGGGTAAGGGCACCTAAAATTAATAAATTGCAACTTAGCCCCTTAAATTCGGGAAATTGTACGAACACATAAAATAATGCAAAAATTGTGGAGAAAATTGCGGTTGATGATTTGCATGGTGAGGGGGGTGTTGGGGGTTTGGCACGGGTTTAATTTAATGGCCAACAGGATTAATTGGGGATTAAATTAGGATTAGGCAAAATTGGTATCCCCGATTTAAATAGAATTAAAGTGTCCCATATTTTTAAATTAAATGGGGGCACTTGGGGTCAAAATTCGGAAACAACGCAAAGGCCAAAAATGGTGGGGGCTTGGAGTCAGTCTTGGACCCTTTAGTTGGTCCGGCTCAACGGGTTAAGTTGGTATCTCAAAATTGAGGGTAACGACACAGGTGTCCGACACGGAATTTAATTATGGGATTTCGGTTAAGGAAAATTGTGCAATTAATTTAGAGCACAAGGAAATATGATTTTGAGTAACAAAAAAGTCCAGTACCTAATTTGGCGGGTCAAGTCAGAAGTACAAAAGTCCGATATAATTTATGGGCTGATATTGGGCTCCGAATAATTTAGCAATGATAGGGCACGCCAAGGGTTTAATTAAATGAATTAAAATAACAGACAATCTTAACTCTACTCTAAACCTCAACATCTACTGCTAAATCCAAAATTTTCCAAATCCAAACATGAATATCTATAGAATTAATCGAGGGGCTTTACATGAAGACTATCTAATAGTCCTTTCGTGCACGAATGAACCTGAAGGTATCTGGGACCGATGGGTCGCTAAGGCAATTCCCGAACCAGGAAATTTGCACCATGAATCAATCAATCCCAGAATCAAAGTTCATGGAGCAAACTACTGAATCAACTGGCCTGGCAATCGATACACTATTATGAACAATACTGCCTCAACAAGTTCTGTATATATCCTGCCTCGAACTCGTTCCATACTGAACTTGTTATATATATATACACATACTGCCTCGAAATTATTCCTGTACCAGACCAGAGACCTGAAGTTAGAGACCTGCATTTCGCGGACAACTTGTTAACAAGTGAGATCCTCGGATCTTTGTTCCTGTGGACGGTCTCTGGGGCACCGGGCTGATCCGATCCGGACAGGAACCCTGTTAGTTTGCCTGCTTCGGGCAGAATAACGTGTAGCGCCTGTGAACTTATCCTTCACGCCATTCTTGTTCACAGACTAAGTAGCCGCCTGCCTCGGAAGGAATGACCTATAGCGCTCCTGATCCGTGCGTTACATTTTATTTTCTTTCATGTGCTACACCTGTCCTTTATGGCTATGCCAGCGACTCCTGTTCATATAGATAAGTCATCCTTGCTTAGCGACTATCCGCGTGTGAGACATTGCATCGCATCAAATAAATAATTGAACAACTGAACGATCATGATACAACGACTCTTGTATTTGCATATGCAAATTGCCTTAGTTTTTATTATGAATGCCCCTGAATGTTTATACCTAGCCGTGCTTGAATTAACTTGTTTGCCTTGGACGGGGAAGGTCAAATGGTTAGTTGGTAAGTTTTGCCGTATTTTCTCTCATGTCGTAAAACGCACTGCCACACGAATTAGGCTATTCAATATTTGCATAAAACTGATTCTAAGGTAACTAGAAAGATAACTTAATAGTTGGTGGACGGAACCTATATTACGTGTTTGGATTTGTCGAGCGGGCGAGTAGCCTCCCCACCAGTGCATTCAATGTACTGATAATCCACTAGATCGTTTACAGGGTACGGGAGAACCTCGTTCGATGCAGATGCCTCCTTCATGCGTGCTAAGGCGTGGAGATCACTCCGAAGCAGCGTTGCGTCCAGAACTGAAGCACACATATAAGACATAATGTTGGAATTAACATCATCTGAGCATCGCCTGTATAAATTATTCCATAATTGTAGCCACTTGGCATGCTTTTATTATTTCAGAGAGAGAGAGGCTTGAGCGAATTATAATCTCGGCCATGCGCCGCCTGTAACACTTGTTTATATCAATAAAGAGTTGCTTTACTTCAACTTGTGTTATTCAATGCTTCCGCTATATTGTCAACTTAGTGAACTTGTTACCAAATCGCCTATGCGTTTATGATTTTGCTGCACTCGGACAATCTGTGCAACTCTATGGCTTAGAACTCTTACCGCCAGTGTCACGCCCCAGTCCCAAAATACGTAGGACTAGGACACGTAAGCATGCCAGCCGCCTGTATATATGGCAACTCCAATATATGGAAACCATATATACGAGCGTACGCTGTATAATGAACAATAATTCACAAGTGGTAAAACTATCATAAGTCACAGGATATAATCTAAATCTCATCCACTGAAATCAAATATGAATAACCAATAACCATGTAACTAGATAACAATAATAAGTATCTAAAGAATGACAGTTGGATGGAAACAAATCCACTGCCGAAATAGAATATAAAAAGGAACTAGATACACACCATATAAGAACAACATCTGACAATCACGAGGCTCGAAGAGGAGACCTCCTCGGAGTATAAGTAGCCTGTCCGGATCTGCGCTTCTGCGAATACTCATGAACATCTACACCTGGAAGGAGACCAGGTCCTTAGAGGGACATAACAAGAAACAGAAAAACAACATGCCATGTATGTAAATACTGAATAAATAAATGGGGTGTGCTAACCATCTAAGTGAATGCAAGTAAAGACCTTGTAGTACGCATGGGGATGTGTAGGCCTGACATATGCTGACGTAATTCACCAATCGTCGGGACTGTCTAGTATATGTGTCATATGCTCCCGGACTCACGGGTAACAGGAATACCTTATCCTCCTTGGAGCATGGTAACGGGAACAAGAAAAACGATACCCCATCTCCGAGAAGCATGGTAACAGGAATACCCCATCTCCGAAGAGCATGGTAACGGGAATATAAGGAGGGGGTGTCCCATACGCCCACTAAGTATCTTTCCCGTCTAATGTAGATATACAAGTCATGAAAATGACATGGACATCTCGAACTATGATGCAAGTCTCTATATAAATAATCAACTAAGCTAATACCGTTACACGTGTAGCTCATACCGATGGCCAGTCGAGTATGAGACACGCGTCCCTACATAAACTTACTCTGTAACATGTAATGATATGTGTCAAGGCCTGGGAAGTCATACCAATAACTCCACAACTTTAGGTGGGTCTACTAGACACTAGGTCAGATACTACTCCTAACGTCAACGCCTTTGTTGACTGCACCCGAGTCTACTCGGACGCGCACATTTATATAATAAATAAATATGTAACTAACAATAACTGAATTTAAATAGTACAATAAGGCAAGGTATACTTGCCTGGCAAGAGAGTTGCAAAATATAACGTCCAGATGTCAAATGCCAAAAGTCAGAAACTATGGCCTCAGAATAATTATCTTCGGATGCTGAAATAAATATTACTAACAGTCTCAGAAAATATCAAATAGCTAGAAATGCCTGTCCTTAAGTCCAATTTGGACACAGGGACAAAAATGACAGTCTCTGGTCAAAGCGGGGTCCACATGTGGGCCGCCTTGCACCGAAAAATGTGTCAGGGTCAAAGGTCTCCAAATTCGCCAAACTTAGTGTCAACAAGTCCAGAACGTCGATACGAACCCAACGGAATGTCCAGAACTGGATTCCGATGTGCCGATCACAAAATCGTCCGTTAAGTGGAGCCTATTGGGCCTACGATACGAGATTTTGTCAACGTTCTCAGAATCGAACCAAACTTGGATCATAGGACCAGCGTATTGCTATGAGTCCGATGGCACAAGTTTTGTTTCGATCCGACGTGTGTACACAAAGTTACAGCATATTCCAGAACAGGCGGATACGGGACGGTGTCGGCGGATACGCGTTGATTCTGGTGTGCACGCACATCCAAATCAACTTCTGCGAAATCCTGCACGTCCGTATCAACGGCGCGCACGTTTCGGTAAAGACCGCGTGCGACCAAGTCGTCCCGTTTTGCGGGGCGTACTCAGTTCCGGGGTGAATCGGGTCGTTGTTTTTCCTATTTTTGGATCGCGGTTCGCGATCACCACAGGACGCGATGCACCGAGCGGGTCGCACGGGCATCGAGAGGGTTACGTAGCCTACATGTCACAACTGACAGAATTAAGAACGGAACTACGAGGAGATAGAACGGTTTACCTGAACAGGGCTCCGCAGAATGACTTTTCCTGTGTCTGGGAGTCGATTCGACACAAGATTTGTGTCCTGGACGTGTCCGGGCTGTGTCCAGCTGCTGTCGTGTCCGATACTGCACCGTATCCGGTACTGCTCGAGTCGGGGTCGCTGCGGGGTGGTCCGGAGCTGCTGCGGCTCAGCCGGCCGGACGAGAGAGGCCGCCAGGGTTCGGGGAGAAGAACACTGGACAGTGGAGTGGGTCAGGGGGTTGCTGCCGACCGGACGGGGGTGGACCACGGTAAGGAGGAGGAGGTCTGCTCGGTGCTGCAGGCGAGGTCGGGGTCGTACGGCGCTGCACCGTCGACTGAGGGAGGTGAAGGACAAGGAGGGGTGGTGGGGAGTGGCGGAGGAGGTGGAGGTCGAGGGGGAGGTCGGGTGGAGCTTGTCGGGGAGCTGAAGGCTCGGGGGGGGGAAGAGAGTTTCAGTCGAGAGGGGGGGAAGGCTGCAGGGGTGCCGTGGTGGCGAGTGGAGGAGGAGGAGTGGGTCAAGGGTGGGTCGACTCGCCGCGGGGGAGGTGGCTAGGTCAGGGAAAGGGGGTGGAGGGAAGCCGGGGGGGGGGCTCGGGGAAGGAGAGGAGCTGGGGGGGGATCGGCTCGCATCGGGTGGGGGTTGGCTCGCCGCGGGGAGGGGTCGGCTCGCCGTGGGGCGGCGGAGCAACTCCGACAGGGGCTCGCAGCTCCGGGGGGGGGGGATCGCTGCGGGCTGGGTAGAGTTAGGAATTTTTAGTTTTTATTTTTCTTTTATTTTCTTTTATTTTATCGAAAAATAAATAGATATTTTAAGTAAATATCTAAAGATATTTTCGGGATATTTTTGGGTGGGTCCCACCTCCAAATGGACGGTGCAGGTTCATCGGCCAATGAGGGGGTGACACCTCGCAGGAAAATTTGTAGAAAAGTCCTGTAATTTTATAAATTGCATAAAGGTCCTATTTTAGGAAATTGCACAATTACGAAATTGTCTGGGAAAATACCCGATTCCTGAAAATACTAAAATTCACATAATTGAAGGGAAAAGCTGTGTGAGGGTCCTGAGGGGGTGGGGGTGAGCCTGGGCAGGGGTTGGGCCTGGTTTTCTTGGGTGATACGGGCCAATGTATTAATTAATTAATAAATACTGCGCACGACGTTCTCTAATTATTTAGAGGCAGGCAGGGCCATAATTTTAATACGGTGTCAATATACTAAATATAGTATACTCAGTGTAGAATATTAAAGTATTTTTGTCTGGGCAAAACAGGTGCATGTTGGGCCTCAAATCTCTATTGGAACAGGGATGGGTACAGGTCTGGAAATTTAAATACGCACGTTTGTAACGATATTTGTGCGTCTCAGACGAGGCTCAAAGTAAAGTATCTGGGAGTTGCACAAAGTGCAGGATAGTAGACTGGCATGTCTAGGAGAGGTATGTGAACTTTGTTCGGGGATAATAGTCTAGGTAAAGCTCCAAATAATTCGGTGATGGACAGGTGCACAAGTCAATAGGATAGGTAAGCAAAATAAATTAAAATATTGCCATAAATCCTAAATTGCTAAAAATAATCCTAAAAATGCTGGATTCTGGTCGAGGGGGTTTACAATCTACCCAACTTATAAGAATTTTATCCTTAAAATTAAAACTAAGCCACGGTAGAAGTCAAAGACGGCATAAGGTATAATTTAAAAAAGTAATTTATATCTTGGTTTACGAATATGTTCAAAAAATATTTACGCATGTCGTTCACACACTTCGAAGTAGATTCTCCTGGCGCGCCATGCTTTCATGTCATGCGGACCAAGGAAATAGACTGATTCCTCAACACTTTTTCTTGATGATCAAGGATTTCTACGTGTTGCTCTTGACACGACAAGCTTGGCCTAATGGTGATCTCCGAATGGTTGAGAATATGACTGCTGTCTGTCACATATCGCCTGAGTTGCGACACGTGGAATACGTCTAGTACTCTCTCAAGGGAAGGTGGTAGCGCGAGTTGATATGCCACTACTCCTATTCTTTCTAGCACGTCAATGGTCCAACATACCTTGGACTTAATCTGCTGCGTCCTCCGAATCGAATGGTGTCTCTAGTAGGTGAGATCCTCAAGATGACATGATCATCCTCTTTGAATTCCAAGGGACGATGATGACGGTCTGCCCACTGCTTCTGTCTGTCTTGCACTGCTTGCAAGTGTCCTTGTATTACTTAACCGTCTCTACGGTGTTGACCACCAACTCTGGTCACGCGAATCCTTGTCTGGTACAATGCTGACTGGTATGCCGTGCAATCTTACGATTTGTCTCATATATGAGTTATCTAAAAGCTTCTGCAGACTGGTCAGCTCTAAAGGTAAGAAATGTGCTGACTTGGTGAGTCGGTCCATAGGAATTCTTAATCCTTACACGTCAACCTAGTCATAGGTGCTGCTATCCATTCAGGAGTCAGTCAATTTCTCATCCAGGTAAAATTCATTTAGACTCCTGATAGCAAAATGCTACATCCTTTATCGTAATACTTGAGTTCTGAACTTGACCCAAGTTACGAGGAAAAAATAAAAATTTTATGCTGTCATAGTGATGCACGTATCAGATACGTAATAAAACGTAGGTAGGTAGCGAAGGCCATTCTAAAAATAGCACAGTTTTAAACTGTAATCAATCTAATAATAGAGTTTGGTAATTACCCAAGAAACAAACAGAAATGGTCACAGAATCAATACACTTATCGTATTTATACTAAGCACGAGGTTTCGTCTTTCCGAAATAAGGGAAGACGGAAAAACAGTAATCAAGAGTTCAAGGGGGAGGTAATAGATTAGAAGTTTGGGGATCAAGGCGTTTAAAGGATTCAAATGGGAATTGTCAAGGCAGTTGTGGATTGAAATGCTATTCTGGTAATCCCTATTCACATATTCGTATCAGCACAGTTAGGTAGCTGATACGATATGCTCAGACATGTCTAGAGGGTAAGTACATTCGTCTACTAATCATTATATATCTCAATCCACGTAAAGTAGTTATGCGAAGGGCGAACCAAGTGCACTATGGTTGATCAGACCGTAATACACTGATTCTGAAATGTATTAGTGTAGTACTCCAATAATACATATATCATGAACAAGCTTGATAAAGAATAAGCTTGCAAAACTAGGCTATAGTAGCAGTATAAGTCAAGGTAGTACAGTAAATATAAGTACGCTAGATTATGATGTGAGAAGTACAAAACAATTCAAATTCACAAAAAGACAAAGACTCTACAATCTCTACAGTTATTATTCTAACTCCTACTCTAAGACGCTAGTTTGACCAAAAAGAGGTATGGCCTTCTAAGTGTAACGCCCCGCTCCGCATCGACGTTATGTATCAAGGTGAGTGGGTAGAACTTCGTTCTCTGATTCTTGCACGCCTTAATAATAACCTGAGTTTTTGCTTATAATGTTTTCATAAGAGAATGATAGAACCTGCCTTGCATGTTAATGAACGAGCTCACCTAGCTTGTCTTTGAATCAATGTCTGCTTAACGTGAATCCTAAATCGCTTGCTTAGAATGCATGAACATGTTCACTATCGTCTATGCTTCGAGAGAACCATACTGTGCCTGAACGTGTTCAAGTGATAAGTCGGATTGCCCCACAATAACGATTGTATTCTGATGGTTTATCTCATCTGTATACTAGAGTTTATTTGATAGTGTTCCATGCATTCGCATGCGGTCAGACAATAGCTTTTGGTGGAGAGCTGAACTGCATGCGTCATAGCCACCATGGGTCACAGTTGCCATTAGCATCAGAGAATGAGTCATTGGTATGTTGTTCCACCAGCTGCCGATCCTGAGATACTCGGGGACCGCCCTGCATATAGCTAAGTCATTGTGTTGGCTTGGATAGTGACTGCCCCTAAGATTGTGCATTGTGTGTCTAGCTTTGCATTTGACCCTGGAGTCGCACGAGACACGTTGTGCACACCCTAAAACATGAACGCTTTGCTTGCTTGTATATTCAATATGAAACTCTATTTCCAAACATGTTTCCAAACAAGTAAATTGACTCTGCTAGAACTGCATGAAACGAACCTAGGTAAAACTAGAAAGATCACTAGTAATGCAATATTTTATAACATGATTACTTAGTGTTGGTTTGAGTGAATGCATGTTTCTGTTCAGTTAATTTATCTCACCAGTACTTGTATAAAGTGCTGACCCACCAACAGTTTACTTTCTTGCAGGTACTGGATCGTCCGAGGGAGCGATAGGCGTGCCACAGTCCCTAAGACCTGGAATCCTGGTTTCGATTGTTGCCCCGAGAATGCTATCGTATAAGGGGGCATAATGTATGGAACGAACGTGTGCCTTTGCTAAAGGAAACCCAAGTTGCCTCGATTGTCCCGAACACTCAGTTGGCTAAATGCATTGCATTGCAACAAGTCCCTTTCTGCTGCTTACTCGATTGATGCGATGATAGCCAACTATCAATTTAAACGATTGGCCTTGCACGGGCGCAACCCCAGGCCCGTGCGGCATCACGTCCCCTGAAAGCTCAAACGGGCCATTCGCTTAGCTCCCTTCCTCCCTCGCATCCACGGGACGGGCGAGGTGATTCACGTCCGGCGCTCCGAGGTACGGTGATTCTTGCTCGGTACGTTAATCCCGGCCGCACGGGGAGGGGCAGGGCGGAGCGGCGGCCCGGGCGGGACCGGGGTGTGACACTAAGTTCTATAATCTTAATATACACTATAGGTTGTCCGTATAAAATAGAGATTTCAATAAAGTCAGCGTAAAGTAGGGGTTCGAGGTTGTCTGCGTAAAGCAAAGATAAAATAATTTGGCGTAAGCATGGCTTCAGAGCTATCCGCGTAAAACAGAGAAGCATAAGGTAGAGTTTCAGAGCTGTCCGCGTAAAAAGTCTGTGCGTAAAAATCTGTGCATAAAAGTCTGGGTAAAAGTCTGAGCGTAAAAGATTTGCGCTAAAATCTGCGCATAAAATTAGTGCGCGTAAAGTCTCCTGCGTAAAGTCTAGCATTCGTCGCAGCGTAAAGTTGTACGAGAAACTCATGAGTTTATCAGTCAAGTTAGTAAATCCTGACACTTGACAAAAGTACTTGCACAACGATTGAGTGGACGGTTTGTGACGATGAATTTGCATGGGTACCCAGGTTGTCGTTTAGTAACTTTATTGGATACAAGTCATTTACGCTCGAGGTGAGACAAAACCAGATGTCCTGTCAAAAGCTGTTTCTTTTTGCACAGGGCTCGAGGCGTATCTCTGCCTTTAATGCACGAGATTTGGTCATGGCTGGGGAAAGCTAAGGCTAAAATAAATACGCTCACATCCTATCATTATATTCTATGCCTAATCAGGTTTATATTCTATGCCTAATCAGGTTTATTCTACGCTGGTTATCTATTTATTCTAGAATCATCAAGTTTACGCAGGGCAGTTACCTACGTGGCTTGCATGACGCAGGATAAGGAAGACTAAGAGATCGTGGGTAGCGGTTTGTTATAACTGCAGTGTAAAGGAGATAACCTTCTGCATAATTTGGCTTTTACGCCAACAAGAAAGTCCTTTGGCTTTTACACCAACTAGGCAGTTGTTTGGTTCTTATGCCAACAACGGTCAAATGGGTTTTACGTCAACAAGGGTAAAGGGTCTCTGGCGTAAAACTGGGTTTGTCCAACCATTGGATGAGGTTTAGTCCTAGTTTTCAACCTTGGATTTCTATAGGTTCCTTAAGACTAGGGTCAACACTATGGTCAATTCTCTAACTAATCCTAGTAGTATTTATACTACTCTCAAGTCATACATAATTACGTCAAGGAACAATGGTAAGTTAATTTATAGGTAGTGATGCTAGGGTTCATTAGGTAGTATGGAAGACTAGGGTTCATTTAGTAATATGGAAGGCTAGGGTTTATTTAGTAATATGGAAGAATAGGATTCATTTACTAATATGGAAGACTAGGGTTCATTTAGTATCCTAACTTAGTGAGGTGTCAAAGCCCTAGTTGTATTCTAAGTAGGAATATTACCCTAAGTATTACTCTATCAACAGGGATTTCTATATTCTAGTAGGGGCTATACTTAAGGAATTTATCAGGGAAGCACATGAATCAAGCAGGATGCAATTATGTAAGTAGGATAGACTGGAAGGAAGATAAGTCATAGTCAATTATGGATGAGATCCTATATTCTAATCCTAGGTGCAGGCTTGCTCGGTACAGTAACGTAGCCAAGACAATATGCTCTGACCTGCATGGGCCGCCACTAAAAATATGTCACGCCCCAGTCCCAAAATACGTAGGACTATGACACGTAAGCATGCCAGCCGCCTGTATATATGACAACTCCAATATATGGAAACCATATATACGAGCGTACGCTGTATAATGAACAATAATTCACAAGTGGTAAAACTATCACAAGTCACAGGATATAATCTAAATCTCATCCACTGAAATCAAATATGAATAACTAATAACCATGTAACTAGATAACAATAATAAGTATCTAAAGAATGACAGTTGGATGGAAACAAATCCACTGCCAAAATAGAATATAAAAAGGAACCAGATACACACCATATAAGAATAACATCTGACAATCACGAGGCTCGAAGTGGAGACCTCCTCGGAGTATAAGTAGCCTGTCCGGATCTGCGCTTCTGCGAATACTCATGAACATCTACACCTGGAAGGGGACCAGGTCCTCAGAGGGACATAACAAGATACATAAAAATAACATGCCATGTATGTAAATACTGAATAAATAAATGGGGTGTGCTAACCATCTAAGTGAATGCAAGTAAAGACCTTGTAGTACGCATGGGGATGTGTAGGCCTGACATATGCTGACGTAATTTACCAATCGTCGGGACTGGCTAGTATATGTGTCATATGCCCCCGGACTCACGGGTAACAGGAATACCCCATCCTCCTCGGAGCATGGTAACGGGAAACGATACCCCATCTCCGAGAAGCATGGTAACAGGAATACCCCATCTCCGAAGAGCATGGTAACGAGAATATAAGGAGAGGGTGTCCCATACGCCTACTAAGTGTCTTTCCCGCCCAATATAGATATACAAGTCGTGAAAATGACATGGACATCTCGAACTATGATGCAAGTCTCTATATAAATAATCAACTAAGCTAATACCATTACACGTGTAGCTCATACCGATGGCCAGTCGAGTATGAGGCACGCGTCCCTACATGAACTCACTCTGTGACATGTAATGATACGTGTCAAGGTCTGGAAAGTCATACCAATAACTCCACAACTTTAGGTGGGTCTACTAGACACTAGGTCAGATACTACTCCTAACGTCAACGCCTTCTTTGACTGCACCCGAGTCTGCTCGAACGCGCATATTTATATAATAAATAAACATGTAACTAACAATAACTGAATTTAAACAGTACAACAAGGCAAGGTATACTTGTCTGGCAAGAGAGCTGCAAAATATAACATCCAGATGTCAAATACCAAAAGTCAAAAACTATGGCCTCAAAATAAATGTCTCCGAATGCTGAAATAAACATCACTAACAGTCTCAGAAAATATCAAATAGCTAGAAATGTCTGTCCTTAAGTCCAATTTGGACACAGGGGCAAAAATGACAGTCTCTAGTCAAAGCGGGGTCCACATGTGGGCCGCCTTGCACCGAAAAATGTGTCAGGGTCAAAGGTCTCCAAATTTGCCAAACTTAGTATCAACAAGTCCAGAACGTCGATATGAACCCAACGGAATGTCCAGAACTGGATTCTGATGTGCCGATCACAAAATCGCCCGTTAAGTGGAGCTTGTGGGGCCTACGATACGGGATTTTGTCAACGTTCTCAGAATCAAACCAAACTTGGATCATAGGACCAGCGTATTGCAACGAGTCCGATGGCGCAAGTTTCGTTTCGATCCGACATGTGTACACAAAGTTGCAGCATGTTTCAGAACAGGCGGATACTGGACTATGTCGGCGGATACGCGTTGATTCTGGTGTGCACGCACATCCAAATCGACTTCTGCAAAATCCTGCACGTCCGTATCAATGGCGCGCACGTTTTGGTGAAGACCGTGTGCAACCAAGTCGTCCCGTTTGGCGGGGCGTACTCAGTTTTGGGGTGAATCGGGTCGTTGTTTTTCCTGTTTTTGGATCGCGGTTCGCGATCGCCACAGGATGCGATGCACCGAGCGGGTCGCACGGGCATCGAGAGGGTTACGTAGCCTACATGTCATAACTGACAGAATTAAAAATGGAACTACGAGGAGATAGAACGGTTTACCTGAACAGGGCTCCGCAGAATGACTTTTCCTGTGTCCGGGAGTCGATTCGACACAAGATTTGTGTCCTGGACGTGTCCGGGCTGTGTCCAGCTGCTGTCGTGTCCGATACTGTACCGTGTCCGGTACTTCTCGAGTCAAGGTCGCTGCGGGGTGGTCCAGAGCAGCTGCGGCTCAGCCGGCCTGACGAGAGAGGCCGCCAGGGTTCGGGGAGAAGAACACTGGACAGTGGAGTGGGTCAGGGGGTTGCTGCCGACCGGACGGGGGTGGACCACGGTAAGGAGGAGAAGGTCTGCTCGGTGCTGCCGGCGAGGTCTGGGTCGTGCGGCGCTGCCCCGTCGACTGAGGGAGGTGAAGGACAAAGAGGGGTGGTGGCGAGTGGCGGATGAGGTGGAGGTCGAGGGGGAGGTCGGGTGGAGCTTGTCGGGGAGCTGAAGGCTCGGGGGGGGGGAAGAGAGTTTCAGTCGAGAGGGGGGGAAGGCTGCAGGGGTGCCGTGGTGGCGAGTGGAGGAGGAGGAGGAGTGGGTCGAGGGTGGGTCGACTCACCGCGGGGGAGGCGGCTAGGTCAGGGAAAGGGGGTGGAGGGAAGAGGGGGGGCGGCTCGGGGAAGGAGAGGAGCTGGGGGGGGATCGGCTCGCCGCGGGTGGGGGTTGGCTTGCCGCGGGGAGGGGTCGGCTTGAAGTGGGGCGGCGGAGCAACTCCGGCAGGGGCTCGCCGCTCCGGGTAGGGGATCGCTGCGGGCTGGGTAGAGTTAGGAATTTTTAGTTTTTATTTTTCTTTTATTTTCTTTTATTTTATAGAAAAATAAATATATATTTTAAGTAAATATCTAAAGATATTTTCAGGATATTTTTGGGTGGGTCCCGCCTCCAAATGGACGATGCAGGTTCACCAGCCAATGAGGGGGTGACACCTCGCAGGAAAATTTGCAGAAAAGTCCCTGTAATTTTATAAATTGCATAAAGGTCATAATTTGGAAAATTGTGCAATTCCGAAATTGTCTGGGAAAACACCCGATTTCTGAAAATACTAAAATTCACAGAATTGAAGGAAAAAGCTTTGTGAGGGTCCTGAGGGGGTGGGGGTGAGCCTGGGCAGGGGTTGGCCCTGGTTTTCTTCGGTGATACGGGCCATCGTATTAATTAATTAATAAATACTGCGCACGACGTTCTCTAATTATTTAGAGGCAGGCAGGGCCATAATTTTAATACGGTGTCAATATACTAAATGTAGTATACTTAGTGTAGAATATTAACGTATTTTTGTCTGGGCAAAACAGGTGCATGTTGGGCCTCAAATCTCTATTGGAACAGGGATAGGTACAGGTCTGGGAATTTAAATACGCACGTTTGTAACGATATTTGTGCGTCTCAGACGAGTCTCAAAGTAAAGTATCTGGGAGTTGCACAAAGTACAGGATAGTAGACTGGAATGTCTAGGAGAGGTATGTGAACTTTGTTCGGGGATAATAGTCAAGATAAAGCTCCAAATAATTCGGTGATGGAAAGGTGCACAAGTCAATAGGATAGGTAAGCAAAATAAATTAAAATATTGCCATAAATCCTAAATTGCTAAAAATAATCCTAAAAATGCTGGATTCTGGTCGAGGGGGTTTACAGCCAGCCAATGCACTACGGTCTTGTACGGACTTAGTTCACGCTCGTGCGGCATCACGCTCGGATGGGTCAAAGCGATCGTTCCGCGGGAGCGCTGGCACGGTGATTCTCGCCTAGCGAGAACGGCCGATTTAGCCTGCGGGAGATGCGGGCGTGACAAGGAATGCAACAAAGTACCTCTTCAACCCATCGAATGTACTACAAAGGGAATACCACCAATCTCACTAATACATATATTTTCAATATTTGTCTCATATCTGCCCCCTCATTATTGCCTCTACATATAAGTATATAAAAAGAACATAAAACTGTGAACAAAAACAAAGTGAAATAAAGGAAACAATTAAAATGAGATAATAGCAATACATTCTAAAGACTGCAGTTACAAAAATAAAGGAAAATAAAAGTTAAAAGGAAAAAAAAAGTAGATATTACAACATTGCTTCAAAAGATGTTAAGTGCCATAGTGCCTGTGTAATATATAAGAACTTGTACAACACGAAAACGAGAACACAAATAACACAGGCAAGCCAAATATAATATATTCTAAAGGACTGAGCTGGGGCAAGCTGTAATTTAGAAGTATGCATTGGAGGTTGTGCATACATAGGCTTTTGGAAGTATCCAAAAGCTTTATTTCTATCCTCAAATTTGAAGTAGCAAGCAACTTTATATCCATGGACTTGATAATAGCAATCAGGCCACTTTGTATACACACCAGGATGTCTTTCCTTGAGGACTACATAGTAAGTCATGTTCTTGTTTGTTCGCTGCAGTTTATCCAAAATATGAATGAAGCAGATAATATAAAAATAAAAGTACATATCACTAGTAGATCCCAAAGTAGTGCAGGATATATTGCAAGTGTACTTGCAGCAAAATATTATAGACTTAAGTACATGGTTTATAGAATCCTATATTATTTTAACTGCCTTCAGCAGAATATTACACATATATATATACAAAAAACTGCAGTTATATTAAACTGTAGAGACTACAAAATAATGGGATTAACCCATCTTCAGCAGTAGTAAAGAAGGATTCCACTAATCCATAATTGTTGAGGGCAAGGTCCTTGATTTGAAGGCTTCCAACCATTTGATGCATTAGCTAGGGGAAACCTACAAACCGCTTTCCGTCACGATAATTATCAATAAGATAATCATAAGCAGCATCCAAGAGATCCTCTTCAAAGTAGTTCCCTAGATCCCATACTCTACTACCCAATTTTTTAACATGAAATCCGACAAAACCCGTCTCTAGTGCATCACCAATTACTTTCAAAGAGCTTACCAAGTTAGGCATGTAGTCATCCGCCATTTCTCTACGATGTTTCATACCCGATAATTGAGAGCTTTTGGCCTTAATTGTCATCTTTGTTGGGACAAAAGAATTACTAGGTTCCATGTTTTTCCCTATAGGCTCCCCATTCCCCTCTTCCAAATTAACAACCTCCTTCTCATAACCATTAAATTGTTATTAAATTGTTCATAGCATGATCTAGATTGACTACCGTTAGCATGGTCATCCCCACATACCACCCTTAACAAATCATAATTTATGGGTTTGTTGATATATAGACATTACCTTGATTTAGCCTATAGACAAAATAAAAAGGCATATTAGTAGATCAAAAAAATGCCAGGTTTGTTGAAAAAGACTCGCACAAGTGTGTATCTTACTCCTATAAATTATCTTATCAAGGTCGTTGTAAGTTTCCTAATTCAAAATCACAGTTTTAGTTTTCTCATCCCAACCAGCCCCTGGCATTTCCTTAGCCTTCAAAATCTTCCACCATTTTAACTTTTTGCACTCATAGGTGATTATGAACGTTCTCAGTAGTATAATTGTCACCAAACTTTGCATTCACCACACTTGTCCCTTTTTGGAGAGAGCACTTCTTGAAGTTTTTGTCAGGCTTACCACATTGGTTGACCTGCTCACATAGAGCCATTAGAAGCAATTCTGTATGAGAATGGTGCCAACGTTTGTTGCTTTGACCACCGCTAGTTGATCTTTTTGCCTTGCTTTGCATTGTTATCTTTTGCAGGGGAAGTGGCAACACACTCGTTATCCCTCTCCGGGTTAGAGCCTTAACTAAGGATATATGAATAAAAGTTCATGTAAAGATCCGATATTCTCCCCCAATTTATGTCAAGTAATGAGGCGCTGTAGAAGTATAAAAAAATACTACAGGCCGTATAGAGCTCATGCCATATAAAAATATTATCTATGCGCCAGAAGAAAGACGCATGATAGCCTTTATGCGGCCTGAGCAAACAAAGAGAGGAGAGCCGCATAATGTCCCCCTGACACTGCTTCCAAAGGTCTGCCATAAAGTTCTAACAGAGCACTTATTGCCCTGACCACCTTGATAATCGTGAGGGAGACGACAACTTAAAAAGAAGAAGACAAAAGTCACATCAAGCATTAATGACCTCGTCAGATGCACAAAGCCACGTGTCCAACATTCTACGGCCTCGCCCCTCTGCGGCCTCGCCTCTCTGCGGCCTCGTTCATATGCGGTCTCGACCCTACACAGTTTCCATATACGGTCTCGCCATCATACGGCCAAGTTGCTATGCGGCCTCCAGCTCACAAGATCTTTTTGTTACAACCAAAGAGATCCTCGCACAGTTAATGTAGATTACGTATCCAGCTGACCAAGTCACACCCATAACGAGTTGATAACAATCCCGAGATCTCTTTAACATCATATCTCAACCAAGACCAGGTGTCATGCGACGATAGTTGCAACTGCATTCTATTAAAGGAGACTTATGCAGCCACCAAACAGAGGCATATGCGACATCCATTGCCCATCAGCATGCTGGATATAAATAGGAGCAACTTGAACGTTCTAAGGGCTGCATATCTAAGACCTAAAGTCATCTAAGAGAGAAGAGCTTCCACCTCCTACATCGGATCGTCCATGGAGTAAAGAGAATTGTTATACTCCGAACCTCCATCGTCACCAAAAATAAATAAATTTGTACTTAGATTGTCCCCTAGGACTTCTCTGTACTTTCTTTTCATTTGTTAATTAAATTAAATTCTCTTAAACTTAGAATTTAATAGCAAACAAGATGACGAATCTGTTGGAGATTGACCCGTGAGATTACATGAATGGTTTTTCCAGCCACGTAGTGCCGAGTCTTCTGGATAGCAAATACTAGAGTAAGGCATTCTATTTCGATGGGGGTGTACCTATGCTTCGCGTCAACCATCATCTGGCTGAGATAATATATGGCCTGCTCGTGGCCTGCGTCACTATTATGGGCTAATAGAGCACTAAGGGAGTGATCCATTACACGTACATAAAGTAGGAGGGGCTTTCCCACGACCGGGGCTACCAGCACTGGAGGGTTTGATATGTATTCCTTGATGTCGTCGAACGCACGTTAACATTCTTCATTCCAAACAAATAAGACACCTTTCTTCATGAGCTGGGTGAATGGCCGACAACGCCCTGAGAGGTTTGATATAAACCTCCTGATGTATGCCAGCCTCCCTTGAAGGCCGCAGAGTTCCAGCAACAATTTTAAAATATTTGACAGAAATTTCTCCCCTCGCCGGTATATGAGCTACTTCGAAACTGCGATGGAGCACCTACCCCGCAATGATGCTATCCTCACTAGGATCTTCGTCGAGGCATTATATGGGGTAGCCTTCGATTGGTTTTGTAGTATCCAAGATAACTGTATCTCATCGTTCGACGACCTCAAGAATCTTTTTCTCTAAAAAAATTATGAGACGGAAAGTGATATGACTATGTCCTCCCTGATGGATGTTGCCCAGGGAGAAAAGGAACTAGCACAAAATTATATCGAACGGTTCTGACAAGCTGCGCTAAGGCTGCCTCCTGGCAATCCTGAGACGATGCTGATGGAAATATGCCGGAGAAACCTACCTCCGACAGTCAGCCTCTGGATGGGTGATAGCCATCTTAAAGATTGGACGGCGTTTATTATAAAGCTATCGACGTTGAGAAAAAAGTCAAGGATGCCTGAATCTTGGGCATACAGATCCATGTCGTCGATGATATGGGGAGATGTCCCAACAACAACAACGGCGGCAACTGCAGCCCCAAGGAAAAAGGGAAGCAGGCCTTGGTCGTCAACTTAACCAAGAAAGAGAAGCAAAAATAGGCAAAAGCTCCAAAACCAAAGGAGACTTACTCTTTCGAGGATGATTATGTCATGCCCATCTTCGATATGCTGATAAAGGGTGAAAAACTTTGGTTCCCTGACGTCAAACGCCAGCCGGAAGTGGCAGACATAAATAACCTGAAGTACTATCACTTCCACCGGTACGTCCACCATGCGACGCGGGATTGTTATATATTAAAGTGGTACATCCAGCGTTTGATCAATAACAAAGCTCTCTTCTTGGATTTCGATGATGTAACAGTGGCTGCCAATATGGTATCCCTCCAGTTCGGAGACTTTCTGGCAACAGAGGCCCAAGACGGAGTGATCCCGATCCCCAGACCGACAATGTAAGTTGTTAACCTTCCACCAGCTCAAGACCAGACTGCCGGGTTGATACCTCTTACCATATTATGGGGGGAGGTTATGTGGATTCATCTCGACTATGCTCCAGACATGATGCAACAAGTAACGCCTTCTGCCGCCAAGTCAAAGGGGCAAAAGTACACATCCTGCCACATGGTATCCTCCACCATTGAGTAAGCCACGAAAGGAGCAACCAGGTAGGGACTTACCTACCAGTGAGATTATAACACTCTCGACGATAATACTCCTACAGTACTTATGACCTTTGATCCAGGTCCATCACAGCCTTCCGTAGTAGACAAATCTAAGCAAAATAAGGATATTGTACATTAATCAAGCAATTTAAGTTTAACATAGAAACCAATTTATTAATATCTGGTTTTCCATTTCCTTACCAAAGAAAAGAGACTAAACACACACGCTTTAGAAAAAGTACTAAGAAGACTATGTAAAAAATACACATAAATTAGAAATTTGTTTGAGGCTAGGATCCGTTTGGATAGATTTTACGATTTTTTTTCTAGAAACAGTTTTATGAAAGTAAGTTATAAAGTTGTCTTATGAGTATATAAATTTTGGTTTTGCGTTTGACTACTTTTATCTGGAAAGTAATTTTAAGAAATAAAAATAAAAATTTATTTTTTGTAAAATATTTTTATAAAATAAAAATTTATTAAATAATTATGAATGTCTTGTGTCCAAAATTTTGTGTCCAGCCGTGTCTGGTCTCTATGACTGTGTACATCTGTATCCTGTCTCTTAGGCCGTGTCCTGACCGTATCCGGAGCTCGACTCACTCGTGTCTAGTCTTGTTTCATAATTTTGTGTCCAGATCGTGTCTGCTGTGCGGCTGGGAGGCAGGTTCTATGTCGAGGCTCGGGTAAATCCCTCGACATCGGCTGTTGTCTGGTGGTGCGGTTCTCATGAAAACGGCCAAAGTTAAGAGCCCGCCGATGAGGTCATCGTCCTCGACGACAAGCGAGTGTCACCCCCGTTTCCAGATTTGATATTTCTTGAATTTTTGATATTTAATTTATTTTTTGATAATGTATTTCAGCTGTATTTGAATGATGCGTCCTGTCATTATATTTTTTTCTGTGTCTCGAGAGATTACCCGAGACCAGTAGAATACCTATTGGTATTGCCATAGACCTGGTTTAGGACCCGCAAGTAGACTGGATACCTAGTTTGGTTCATCTTGGTTGAACCCATGGCTAAACCATCCCCCTCTCCCTATATGAGTATTTTCTCTCTCCTCCCTTTCATTCTTTATTTCACTATTTCTGCTTCATTATTTTTCTTTCTTCTTCTTCTTCTCTCCCTAGACCAAATCATAACCCTAGAAGAGGTTGTGATCACTTGGACAGTGAGAGGTAGAGGCTAAGAAGCCACTCTAGGCAAGTACATCTTGCTCAATGATAAAGCCATAAATTTTAGAATTTTATTTATATTGTGTAAATTTAAAGTATGTTTAAAATATGATAAAGCCACTCTAGGCGCCTTGATGTTCTTATCTAATTTAGTTTTAGGAGTTTTGATGGATAATTTGAAGTAGATCTGAGTTTTAAGATTTAGGTTTTCATGGGTTCACTTTTTTTTTGGTATTTGATCTCCCAAAATTTTGTGTTTTATAAAACTAATTAGCTCATAGTATAGAGCACCATATTTTATGTAACTTTGCTTTTGATCATGCTTAATTTTGAGTCCGGCTAATTTTAGTGTTGAAATTTGATACAATACATATACCAAAATGGCTGATTGAAGAAGAAGAACACTACTCTGTGAAGAGTATGTAAGAGAACTCTTTGGCATAAAAATACGTATATTTCAATTTTTGCGCATTGGTGTGTTATTCCAACTCTTCGTGCGTACTATTCATACTGCACTCAGTCTCCTAACAAAAGTATTCCGGTCACACTCCTTGAGTCAGTGGCACACTTTCGAGAGAAAATCTTGTTGCGCACTTTTGTGCATATTCAATCAAAGTTCTCTCTGAAAAACTAAGAGAAAGTGGGCCACAGTCGGTCAGCGTACTTTCTTCATATTTGGCAATCTGCTACACTTTCTCTATGTTTTGTCAGCCGGCGCATTTTTTTTAAGTTTGGTTTTCTCGTGCACTTTCTTCCCTCTTCGTTTCCTTAGGAACAAAACTTTGGTTGGTTTCTCAATTTTTGTGTTATTAATTTGTGTGCTCCTCGACTGACGAGTTTTTCGACTGTCGAGCTTTGACCTCAAATTATGTATTTTATCTTTTAGCTAGCTTGCTCGTGCACTTTCTTTGAAAGCACGTCTTATTCTTGCTCGCACACTTTTTTCAAGTGCGTCGTGTTGGTTAACTTGACAAAGTGCGCCAACCTTGTTTCTGTTAGTTGGTGCGCCAACCTTGTTTTTGTGAGTTTGTGCACCAACCTTGTTTATGTGAGTTTGTGCGCCAACCTTGTTTATGTGAGTTTGTGCGCCTAATTTTATCATATGTTTCTTCCATTTTTGCTTGGGATGCTTCTTTCTGTATTATATAGTTGGATATTGTTCTCTTACAATTTAACACATGTTCTAACCCTCAAGACACCGTAAGAATTATTGTGTATAATAAACCTATTATATTTGGCATCAGACAATTGATTTTGAGTATTGCCCAAAGTATCGCGTGTCGCGAATAGGATAAGTTCGCCAGTGATAACTTGTACCCGTAACTCTTCATTCTAGGATGTTCTTAAGTGTCCATGACTCAAGAACTTGAAATAATAATTAAAAGAGATAAAATATGACTAGATCATTGGGAGAGAAGAATATTATGTAAATACCCTAATTTTTAGAATTTAATTTTAGAATTTTAATTTTTGGAATTATAAAATTTTGAGATTAAGAAAGATTTTTCTGTAATTTTTAGCTAATTAAAATAAATATTCTTCATAGATTTATATTTTTGTGTATAAAATTAATTATAAAATAGTACAAAATATATATTTTTGGGTGTATAACTAATAATATAATATTGTATAATTTTTCTGGAATTTATTGGGGTATAAAACTATTTTTAGATAGCTAATTGCATTGATTTATAATAAACCAACCCAAACCAACCTAAACCAAACCAACCCAAACCAAACTAACCGAATCGAATACATACCCGAACCTAACCCAAACCAGCAGACCCGATAACCCGAAACCCATCACCCCTCAGCTTCTGTAACAGAAAACTCCCCCTATTTCTCTCCCAAATGGCCGAATCTGACCACTTTCTCTCCCTGTAACCGCCCTACGTCCACCATATATAATTCCCAGCCTAGCCGACCCTCACCACCATTATCTCCTCTACCACCACGATAAACCACAGCCTCAGAAGATTGCCAAACCGCCTCCGCGCACCGCCGCAAAGTAGCCACCCAACTTTCGAGCAACAACACACAGCAAGGTACCGATCTTCTAACCCTTGTATCTTCCTGCACAGTTAACTAAATATCTACCTGTCAAATCATATGAGAAGACCATATGACCCTTGTGTAATTAGTTTGGTGTATCGTGTCCTGTGTCGATCATAATTTGTGACGCAAAATAGGAAAAAAAGACCAATTTTGTAGTTCAAAAACTGTCCCAACCACCCATATTTATGTCTGATTTTCTTCCAACCTAGTTAATATTTTTAAATTTTACTTGAATAGTAATTAGATAACATAACCAAGATTTAATCTCTTTAATTAGTTTATTTTAATTCGTTGTATGTTGTGATTTATTCGCTGTTGAAATCTGCCAAAAACTTGGTTTTCTAAACCCAATTTTTTTTAAAATGGGGTACGTTCTGCTAAACGAGACAACTTTGTCATGTGCCAATTATACCGAAAGGCGCGTATCGTCAACGCGGACTTATAAGATTTTGTGGAAGTTGATTTGGATGTGCGTGCACACCGGAATCAACGCGTATCCGTTGAAAAGTTTGGTATCGATCTGTTCTTACACTCATCATAATTTTGTATATGCTTATCGTTTCACAACAAAACTTATATTATCGGATTCGTAGCGTTATACTTGGTCCTGTGACCAAAGTTTGGTTCGATTCTGAGAACGTTGACGAAACACCATTTTATGTGTCCCACGGTTCCACTAGACGGACGATTTCGTGACTGGCTCATCGAAATCCAGTTCTGGATGTTCCATTGGGTTCGTATCATCGTTTTGAACTCGTAAATACTAAGTTTCACGAATTTAGAAAACTTTGTCTCTAGCATATTTTTTGGTGCGAAGTGGGCCACATGTGGATCCCGCTTTGACCCAAAACTGTCAATTATGCTCGTGTGTCCAAATTGGACTTATGGGTAGTCAATCCTAACTATTTCAAGTATTCTGAGAGCAATGGTAATATTTGTTTCAGCATTCGAAGGCTTACCTAGAGATTCAACTTATCTCAGAGCAACTAAAAAAGCTCAGAATCCAAGCAAGTGTATCTTGCCAACTTGCAGTAGATCTTGTGATATTATTTTGCTTGAGTTATTTCTATATACTTCTTTGATGTACATGTTTAACCTAGGACCGTGAGATATTGCTTAACGTCTGAATAAGGTTTGGGTGTCAACGCCGTATACGGAGTCGTGTAACGTCACTTAGAGAGTTGATACCACGATCATATATTTTTTACGTGCTTGCTTTACCAAGTACGTCATACCATATGACACTTAGCACTATTCATGTGAAAGAACCTTTCCTGAGTTATTCATGGTGATTCTGTATTATTTACAAGATTCGTGACATGAGACTTGCATATACATAGATATCATTATGACTCGTTGTACTAGTTAGAGGTCATGATATTGCGTGTCATGAATATGAGACATTCTGGACATGAGAACTATGATTACATTGGGTGGGGAGAGACACACAGGCTACATGCTGATTACATATATATATATATATATATTATTATGGTGCTTTAGTCTCTATTCTAGAGCTTGGCCCATTACGTGATATTACTGCTACCGGCTCCTCGACACAGAGCTTGTAGTGGTTTCAGCCTGAGTACTAGTGATGCTCTCAACTTGCATTTTACATAGCTGGTTACATACCTTGCCCTGAGGATCTAATTTTATTTACTGTATTTTATTTTGTTCGAGTTATTCTTATCCCCTGAGGACCTAGATCCAGATTATGTTCCCAAGTATAGCAGATGAGGTTTACCCCAAGATATATGGGACATGAGCTGATGCTGGAGCAGTACTGACACCAAAAGATGAGGTTGTGCCAGAGGATTTCTCCTGAGTATTCTTTTACATACTTATTTATTTATGCTTCCAATTATTTCATATCTTGACTCATGGATCTATGTATTGACTTATTTTATCGGGTTGTTCTATGAGACACTACAATTGTTGACTTAATGATGGACTATTTCCTTTATCTTGATTAGTCTATCATATTGAGTTATGTTTCTTTCTGTGGATGAGATTAAAATTATTCTATCATATATGGTGTAGACTGTACTTATATTTTTACAGCTTAAGTGCACTCTAACGGGTCCATTAAATTGGATTTGCCCATTGGAGTTGTGTTGCTGTACATTGCCACGTGGCTAGTCCCTCGGTACTTTGGGACTGGGGTTTGACATAGTTTATGTGGTGGCCCATGCAGGTCTATTACTATGTTACTTCTGTATCAACTAAGGAACTGATCAAGCCTGTAATTAGGATAGGAGAAATTATAGGATCTCATCCACTTTTTGATCTGTTCTTGACCTCTATATCGCCTTCAAAATAATTTCTTAACTTTCATCCTGCCTTAATTCCTCTGTGCGCCTCTCATAGTTTACTTGTATGCAGAGTAATAGATCCACGAGCCAGCGATAAGACTTTTATGGGAATACCACAAGGTGCTGTAGTCACCTACGATGATGGAGTGACGCCATTAAGTGGAGATCCATATACTCAAAAAAGTAATCAAGCAGATCAGCACGCCTCGAGGTTTCGACGAGACGATATTCCACCACCGTCGTAGTTTACTCCACCAATGCCCTTTTTCCACCAGGACAACCTATGGACGGACAACAGATATTCCAAATATTCTACGCAATGATGTAAGCACAATAGCATGTTCATGAAGAGGCCCAACAATATCGGGCGGAGAAGTTCTTTGGCGGACTTAGCTTTGAGCTACAGAGATTAATTGGCTCCGTTGTACCTACTTCATACACGAACACCCTTGCTACAGCCCGACGCATGGAACGTGTCACCAGGAGAGAGTCCAGCCATAAATGGCCGTTCACATCAGCACCAGCTAGAGCACCACATGAAGAAGCTACAAAGAGACCTCATATGTACCAGCCACCCAGAGCAGCTCCGCAGGCACTGCCTATATGTCAATATTATGGCAAGCGAGGTCATTACGAGAGCGAGTGTAGACGCAAGTTAGGATTATGCTTGATTTATGGATCCAACCAACATTCAGCCAAGGATTGTCCTGAGTCGAGAGGGAGCACCAATGGTAAACCAAAAAGCTTTACTAACACCGAAAGGATATCAGCCGAGGCCACCCTTGGCACCACGGGCAGCACTTTTTTAGCAGGCCCAACAACAGCAGAGGGCACCACCACAGGGACGTAGATAGACTTTTGTGATAACAGTGGAAGAGGCACAGACTCGAGAAGTAGCGAATATGAGTAAGATTTAGTTTAATCATAGCTAGCTATAATAGCGAATATTCCTAGTAATATTTTAGCATGTGCCTGTTAGTTCCATTTCCTAGCCTAAACCTAGTATTATGTTAGCATGAACTTGTTAGTTTAGATTGGTAATATGTTAGTGGTACCCAAGCTTTCATAAGTTATACTTGGTCTTCGTTCTAACCAGACTCCTTTACTCTTGAGTTACTTATCTCTCATTGCCTAGGAAAAAGTTTTTATTTCTTATTTACGTGTTCTGTTTGAACAAAACCCTCACCCTTCCTCGCGATTTCTCCTTGTTCATGGTTCCTTATTCTTTGTGTTGTGCTTCAACAAACATATCTTGCAACCACATAATCTCTTCTGGAGCAAACCTTTCTTGACCGGTTATATTTTGTTTTTTAATTGCGAGGATGTAATTCTTTTAAGGTGGGTAGATTATAAATATCCTGATTTTTAAAATTTAATTTTAGGATTTTAATTATTGGAATTATAAAATTTTGAGATTAAGGAAGATTTTTTTATAATTTTTAGCTAATTATAATAAATGTTCTTCATAGATTTATATTTTTTTGTATTAAATTAATTATTAGAATAGTACAAAAAATATATTTTTGGGTGTATAACTAATAATAGAATATTATATAATTTTTTTAAATTTTATTGGGGTCTAAAACTATTTTTAGATAGCTAATTACATTGATTTATAATAAACAAACCCAAACCAACCTAAACCGAACCAACCCAAACTAACCGAATAAAATACATACCCGAACCCGCATACTCGATAACCCGAAACCCATAACCCTTCAGCTTCTGTAACAAAAAACTCCCCCTCTTTCTCTCCCAAACGGCCGAACCCGACCACTTCCTCTCCCTGTAACCGTCCCACCTCCAACATATATAATCCCCAGCCTAGCCGACCCTCACCATCATCATCTCCTCTACCACCCTGACCAACCACAGCTTCCAACGATCGTCGAACCACTGTCGCAAGCCGCCACATAGTAGCCACCCAAATTTTGAGCAATAGCACACAGGAAGATACCCATCTTATAGCCCTTGTATCTTTCTGTACATTTAACTAAATATTGACCCATCAAATTCTATGCGAAGATCACATAACCCTCTTGAATCCTGTATAATTAGTTCGGTATATCGTGTCCTATGTCGGTCGTAATTCGTGATGCAAAACCAAAAAAATAACCAATTTTGTAGTTCAGAAACTGTCCCAACCACCCATGTTAATGTCTGATTTTCTTCCAACCTAGTTAATATTTTTAAATTTTACTTAAAAAGTAATTTAGACAACATAACCAAGATTTAATCTCTTTAATTAGTTTATTTTAATTCGTTGTATGCTATAATTTATTCGTTGTTGAAATCTGCCAAAAACTTGGTTTTTTAAACCTAAAATTTTCTATAACGGGGTATATTCCGCTAAACGAGGCAACTTCATTAGGTACGAATTACACCAAAAGATGCGTATCATCAACGTGGACTTGTGGGATTTTGTGAAAGTTGATTTGGATGTACGTGCACACCGGAATCAACGCATATCCGTTAAAAAATCTCGTATCGACCTGTTCTGACGCTCGTTATAATTTTGTATGTGATTTTTGTTTTTTAAAGAAACTTATGCCATCAGATTTTTAGAGTTACGCTGGTCCTGTGACCCAAGTTTGGCTCGATTCTGAGAACGTTGACGAAATACCGTTTCGTAGGCCCCACGGTTCTACTTGACGGGCAATTTTGTGACCGGCTCATCGGAATCCAGTTCTGGATATTCTGTTGGGTTCGAATTATTATTCTGGACTCGTAAACACTAAGTTTGACAAATTTGGAGAACTTTGTCTTTAACACATTTTTTAGTGTGAAGTGAGCCACATGTGGATCCCGCTTTGACCCAAAACTGTCAATCTACCCCTGTGTCCAAATTATACTTATGGGTAGTCAATCCTAGCTATTTCAAGTATTCATAGAGCAATGGTGATATTTGTTTCAGCATCCAGAGACGTACCTGGAGATTCGACTTATCTTGGAGCAACTAACAGAGCTAAGAACCCACACAAGTGTATCTTGCCAACTTGTAGTAGATCTTATGATATTATTTTGCTTGAGTTATTACTATGTACTTCTATGATGTACCTGTTCAACCTAGGACCATGAGACGTTGTTTAACGTCCGAACAAGATTCGGCTGTCGACTCCGTACTCGGAGTCGTGTAACATCACTTAGAGAGTTGATACCACGATCCTATATTTTTTACGTGCTTGCTTTACCAAGTACGTCATACCATAGGACACTATTCATGTAACAGAATCTTTCCTGAGTTATTTATGGTGATTTTGTATAGGTTTACAAGATTCATGATATGAGACTTGCATATACATAGATATTATTATGACTCGTTGTACTAGTTAAAGGTCATGATCTTGCGTGTTATGGACATAAGACATCGTGGACATGAGACGTGTGATTACATTGGGTGGGAAAAGACACATAGGCTACAGGCTAATTACATACATATATATTTTATTATTACAGTGCTTTAGTACTTTATTATTGCGGTGCTTTAGCCTCTGTTCCAAAGATTGGCCCATTAAGTGATATTACTGCTACCGGCTCCCCGACACAGAGCTTATAGTGGTTTCAGCCTGAGTTCTAGATGTCACCCTCACATTTTTATCCAAGGTTAGTTTGATAATTGATAATAGATATTATTTATTTTAGGATTATTTATAATTAATATTTGTACATTATATTGCATGATTTATTTATTTATTATATTATTATTTGTTGCTAGTTATAGATTTATTTTGGACTTGTGTAGTAGACCAAACCCAATTATTAGAATGCATGAACCAAACTTTTAGACTAGTTTAGATTGAGCCCATGAATTAGGCCCATGGATTAGGAGGCTTGATTAATTATTAAACCATTAGACTAAAACATTCTCTCCCTAATTAATTTCTTCATGAGAGGTACCAAGGGATATTTATGACTTTTTACATTGCATGGAGGGGTTTATATGGCCGGCCATAGCTAGAGGAGAGAGAAAATATTTTATTTTACTAATTTCCAAATTTTAGATCTACAACTTTTCCTCTTCCAAATTCCCTCCATTTCTTCACCAATTTTTCACCAATTCTTCACCAATCTCTTCCCTAATTCATTATTAAGGTTTCTACACCAAGGATCTACAAGAAGGAAGCAAGGAGCAAGGAGGAGGAGGCAAAAATCTATAAGAAAAGGAGCTACTTGGCAATTGGGGACTTTTCATTAGGAGTCCATCTCCCAATAGATAAATTTTAGTTTTTTTTCCTTCTAATAGACTTTAGATCTGATATTTAACCATAAGAAACCAACCCACATACATAGGCTACCCATATGAATTGATTTTAGGTTCATCGGAGACCTACAGTAGAAGTTATGACCAATTTGGTGCCAATTTTGGGGGAATTACGAGATTGACACATGTAGTATTTGTCATTGGGTACGTGTAGGCCGTATCTCGTCAATTTGACAAAACGGGTTAATTTTGGGGGGTTTTCTCTGATACGGGGTCTTTTGTATATCATATTATGACACAGACACATAGATAATCTAATTACTATACGTATTATTCATAATTTATATATTAGACTTGTTCGTGTCCTCTGGGATATGTTTAGTTGTGTGTTGGATCTGTATCACAAGCGTATCATAGAAAAAGTGTGATACGGGTGCGATGCACTCCACTTGTTTGTTGTTTGGTTCTTTCCCCTATACGTGCATGTGTATCTGTATATATGTAAGCTATCTATGTATTATATAGTGTATATAATAGTGTATTTTGGGTTTATGTATATATGTGTGTCTATATGTGTATGTAATAGAGTATCTAGATATATATAACTATATGTGTATATGTCTATATATATGTTTGTATATATATGTGTACTTATGATTATGTCTATATATATATATACACACGTAGTTATGTGTTTGAGTTATATAGGTATGTATAAGGAGTATATATATACATAAGGGTATAGCTATATATATGTGTATGTTTATATACATAGGAGTGTAGGAGTTGTGTGATATATATATATATATATATATATATATATATATATATATATATATATATATATATATATATATATATATATATATATATATATATATATATATATATATATATATATATATATATACTTACTTAGTTTTGTGTCAGTATATTTGTGTATGTGTGTCTGTGTGTGCTTGAGTGAGTGAGAGGGATTCGACACATAGGTGCAGCTGCAGCAGGGAGAGGGTCTCGACAGTATGGAGGAGCATGTGCAGTGCACACAGTTTTGCACTGTGCAGTGAGCACAGTTCCTACAAAATTCTTCCTGTGCAGTGCTAAGAGGTAGAGGGAGTAGTCAGTATGTATGGTTGCAGTATGAATCGGACAGAAGGCTTTTGCACAGATCTGTACAGAAGAACTTGGCAGTTTTGAGGAAGTATACAATAGCAATCGGGTTTCACTGTGTGGAGTTGCACATAGTTTTGAGGCACAACCCTATGCAGATTAGAAATAGGAAGAGAGCAGTAGCAGTTCAAGCAGGGGGTTCTTATGCAGCACTGATGGCTACGCATGAAGTATACAATAACAGTTAGTACACTGTGCAGTATCTGTATAGTGCAAGTAATGCACAGTAACTCTGCAGATTGGATACGTGTAGACCGTATCTCGTCAATTTGACAAAATAGGTTAATTTTGGAGGGTTTTCTCCGATATGGGGCCTTGTACATATCATATTATGACACAGACACGTAGATACTCTAATTACTATATGTATTATTTATAATTTATATATTAGACTTGTTCGTGTCCTCTGGGATGTGTTTAGTTGTGTGTTGGAGCCGTATCACAAGCGTATCATAGAAAAAGTATGATACGGGTGCGATGCACTCCACTTGTTTGTTGTTTATGACTAGTATCCTGTCCACAATTGGATACGTGTAGGCCGTATCTCGTCAATTTGACAAAATGGGTTAATTTTGGGGGGTTTTCTCCGATACGGGGCCTTGTGCATATCATATTATGACACAGACACGTAGATACTCTAATTATTATACGTATTATTCATAATTTATATATTAGACTTGTTCGTGTCCTCTGGGATGTGTTTAGTTGTGTGTTGGAGCCGTATCACAGGCGTATCATAGAAAAAGTATGATACGGGTGCGATGCACTCCACTTGTTTGTTGTTTGGCTCTTTCCCCTATACGTGCATGTGTATCTGTATATATGTAAGCTATCTATGTATTATATAGTGTATATAATAGTGTATTTTGGGTTTAGGTATATATGTGTGTCTATATGTGTATGTAATAGAGTATTTAGATATATATAACTATATGTGTATATGTCTATATATATGTTTGTATATATATGTGTACTTATGATTATGTCTATATGTCTATATATATATATATATATATATATATATATATATATATATATATATATACACACACATATGTATTTATGTGTTTGAGTTATATAGGTATGTATGAGGAGTATATATACACATAAGGGTATAGCTAGTTAACTATATGGGGATAGCTATATATATGTGTATATTTATATACATAAGAGTGTAGGAGTTGTGTGATATATATATATATATATATATATATATATATATATATATATATATATATATATATATATATATATACTTACTTAGTTTTGTGTCAGTATATTTATTTATGTGTGTGCTTGAGTGAGTGAGAGGGATTTGACACACAGGTGCAGCTGCAGCAGGGAGAGGGTCTCGACAGTGTAACGACCCGCTCCGCTCAACTCGGAGGGCCGATTCAAATGGCACAAGTGTAGCTATTCAACCGCCTTGCTCAGCGAGATGGCTCGTTCGATGCAAAGGCATTTATGCCGGGATCTTCAATGGAGTCAGACTTAGGCTATCAGAGGCGCGTCCGGAGTCTCGCTCGACCGATGCGATACATCGCTAAGGTGGGTGGTCCCGGTGAACCTGTCTCTACTTAGCTGCACACTAATAAAATGAATGTTATGTGCTAGTTTACAGGCGATAACCTTTGCATACTAATAAAAGAGATGAATGCACCTAGCTAAGGGGATAACCCCGCCTTATCATGGTATAGAACATGGAGGTCTTACTTGCTATTTGCGTAGTTGGGATAGTTGAGTTGGAATGTAGTAACTTCTTTCATATATGTCATAAAGTAGTGTGAGTTTACACTAAGGCGTTGTACCGCACGGAACATGACACGAGATGGAGGAAAATTATGTTGCATGCATCGATGAGGAAGGCTATCAAGTAGTCATTCCGAGTCAGGAGATGGAAGGGAAAGGAAGGTACTCGGGATATGCAGATCACCGAGGCAGTCTCTAATCAGGGAGCTGCGTAAAGAAGAAAAGATTCGAGTGTATCCGAGAGTTGTCCTCAGCTAGAATTGGAAGTGGGGGAGTAGTTGCATGGTCACGGACAACTGGTTGCGCACCAGGTAGAGAGAGTCCTCGACACGATTGCTGAGGCATCCGAATCGTGTCGGCCCGGGAGGACAGTGCCAGTGTAGTCCTGGCGGTACGCTAGCTGATGACTAACGGGCGAGATCAGGACATCCAACAAGGCTTGCTACCGACCTGGATGGGCGTGGACTCGTTAGACGGCTAGGAGGCCCAGCAAGGCTAGCAACCGAGCTGGGAAGATAGCCGTCCATCGCAGATATTGTCCAATATGGCTAGCAGAGCCAGTGACCTTCATATAGATAAGTCATGTTTGCATAGCGGCTATCCGCATTGAGAAAAGGTAAAACGGAAAGGAGTGCGTTTGTACGATATTATGCATAATTAGAATGGATGCATTGTATCACACATAGTTCTAGTAAAATGGGTCTTGTGAGGCGGAGGCACGGCTTAACACTTGGGTTTTATAGTTGTTTCTTGTTATTCCGTAAATTATTGTTTATATTGCTGCATATGATAGGGAAGGCCGAATGGTAAGAAATGGTAAGGTGAACTCAATTATTCATTATTATGAAACTCTTGAGCTGACACGGAGAGTACTTTATTTATATTGCCATGTAACTGATCCTAAGGCAAAAGAATATAAAGACAACGAAACCAGTCGGTGCGCATAACTAATGAACGTACTTGTTTTATGGTGTGGGCAAGAGGCCTCCCCACCAGTGCATTCAATGTACTGATATCCAACCAGTCGGCATGCAGGGTGCAGGGAGAACTCGTACGGATTCGGAGATCGCTTAAGGCAATGAGGCACCGGACCGCACTTGGCGTCTTGGAGCGTGGTGCACGGACCTGGAGTTCGCATATATGAGACATAATGTATGGAAATATCATCATCCAGATTGTTTGTATTAGTTCTAAGCCTAAGGGCATACTCATTGTAAGAGAGAGAGAGAGAGAGAGAGAGAGAGAGAGAGAGAGAGAGAGAGAGAAATAGAGACAGCATGAGCGATTGGTAACATCGGCCTTGCGCCGCTTGTAATTTTCACTTCATATCAATAAAGAGCTTGATTTGGATTCAATACTTGTGTTCATTTTATGTTTTCGCTATAATGACTCTGTGAACTAGTTATCAACGGCCGTTTCGGTATTTGCCTTGCGCGGGGGCAACCCCAGGCTCGCGCGGCATCGCGTTCCGATGGAAACGTACGTCCCGCGGGAGCGCTGGAGCGGTGATTCGCGCCTAGCGGGGACGGCCGATTCCTGCGGGAGATCGGGGCGTAACAGACAGTATGGAGGAGCATGTGTAGTGCACACAGTTTTGCACTGTGCAGTGAGCACAGTTCCTACAAAATTCTTCCTGTGCAGTGCTAAGAGGTAGAGAGAGTAGTCAGCATGTATGGCTGCAGTATGACTCGGACAGAAGGCTTTTATACAGATATGTACAAAAGAACTTGGCAGTTTTGAGGAAGTATACAATAGCAATCAGGTTTTACTGTGTGCAGTTGCACATAGTTTTGAGGCACAACCCTGTGCAGATTAGAAATAGGAAGAGAGCAGTAGCAGTTCAAGCAAGGGGTTCTTATGCAGCACTGATGGCTACGCATGAAGTATACAACAATAGTTAGTACACTGTGCAGTATCTGCATAGTGCAAGTGATGCACAGTAACTCTGCAGATTTCCCTGTGCAAGTATGCATAATTCAGTCTAGTTTTAGTAGTTTGTGCTTTGAATTTCTGTTAGATGATTTAGTGGGTGGATTTCAGTTCATGTATTAGTGAGTGTAGGTAGTTGTATATATATATATATATATATATATATATATATATATATATATATATATATATATATATATATATTAGTATTTAATTAGCTATATAGGTATCTATCTAGAGGATAAGTTAGATATGGTTACTTAGTTATTGTTAAACTAGATAGCTTTATATTCTATTTGTAATATCTGTTAGTGAGTTATGTACCAAGATACTTCTTAATCTAAGTAGTTAGATAAGTATGTATTTACTTGTTAGATTAGTTATATGCATATAGTTAATTTAGTTGTTAGTGATGTATTATGTTAGCTAGTAGCTAGTTAGCTATATATATATATATATATATATATATATATATATATATATATATATATATATATATATATATATATATATAAACTTATTTTAGTTGTTATCATTATCAATTAGATACTATAGTGTATATATATATATATATATATATATATATATATATATATATATATATATATATATATACACTATAGTATCTAATTGATAATGATAACAACTATATATATATATATATATATAAACTTATTTTAGTTGTTATCATTATCAATTAGATACTATAGTGTATATATATATATATATATATATATATATATATATATATATATATATATATATATATATATATATATATATATATATATATAAACTTATTTTACTTGTTATCATTATCAGTTAGATACTATACTATTTGGTTTATATATATAGGTATTAGTTGGTTTAAGTGCTGGTTTGCCTTGGGATACCAAGGTACATCCAAGGTTTTGAGTTGGGTATCAAGATATGTGTGATACACATTGATGCAAGTCCAAGATATCATATTTAAATTATTTTGATATAGTATTATAATATTTGACTTTAATATATATATAAAACCTTATTTTCATATTAGAAGTTTGCATATCTTAGGATACGGCCTTTTTGTGTGATTCTAGTATCGTAGCTTAGCTAGTATAGAATATCTTCATAGTGTATCGACTTAGTGACTTATCATTCGACTCTTACAACCTAGAATTCATTGGTTTGACTTAGAAATGGCATATCGACCTAGAATTGCATCAACTTCACTAATTGTCATTATTGAACCTTGTATTGATGCAACATACCATAGATAGGTTTTGAGACACCCGCTTGGGCATCGAGAGACATACCTTGCTCATGATTTCAGGCGAGTATATTTCTCTGTTAGTTTTCATTCATAGTAATGTATATATCACTTATTCTAGAACGACATACTTGATTTTGACACTTGGTTACACGGACTGGTACTATATGGATCCCGTCAGGAGGTGTTATCCCCTACCATATTCAGCGGGTACTCATTCACATATATTTTATCGTGTGCATCGGATATTGATTTTCATGTGCTTCTTGTGTATCCACTACTTCGTGTGCTAGTGTGACTATATCATGTTCAAGTATGTGACATGTCGTGATTGGATCCATGAGTATTGGTTGGGGAGGGGAAGTATGAGTTGGTTATGTGATCAAAGCCCTATTGATCTTATGTTCATGTCGATTATACACTTCACATATAATGGAGTTACCTTTATACCTCATGTGCAACCTAAGTCGATCACATAACGAACTAGCACTCTATACCACATAGCTAGTATTATTGTTTCCTACTTGCAGTTTATTTCCCATATTTACTTTCTAGTTCTTATTGTGCTTATTGCCTGTTCTCCCTGTATTGTACATTCTTACTACTTATGCATCTTGTATCCTTTTTTATTGCTCGTTATATATGCTCGATTATGTATTTGAAACTGCTTTCAGAGGTATATACTTCGCTCCAATCCTGACTGGATATATTTTTCAGATGATTGGCAAGAGGAGCTGTGTCCCACATATTACGACCCTCAGAAGGGTGAGACTTTAGAGGATACTCCCTTAGAGCAAGAGGATATTATACCAGTGACCGAGGAGGTCAAGTTAATTTGTATTGGATTGTATTAGACTATTCTTTTGGTAGATTCATAATTTGTATATTATTTCAGATTATGGATTGTATTCTTATTCTTTCCTTCGCTATTCCATTCATGTATTATTCTTTCTTAGTTTGTTTTGTGATTAAGATTTGTTATTCATGTGAGATACCATATTGCTCCTCCGTTTGGAGTTGAGATGATTGACATGTACCATATTATATTGTTGAGATGTTAGATAGTTAAAAATAACCCAGACAGCGTTCTACCATCGATTCTGCGATGTAGGCTGGGCGTAACCACGTACTCTTGCCCGAATATCCGAGTACGGGTCGTGATATATTTTTAGTGGTGGCTCATGCAGGTCTAGATAAATATCATAGTTGTGCTCGTCTAGAGTACTGCTATGAGCCTGCTTTAGGAAATAGGATATTGGCTGAGAGTATACTCAATCACAACTAAAAAATATTCTAATATCAGTTTTTTAATTCTTATCAATTGAATATTGCTTTACTTTGAATAAAATATGTCATTCTTTGATGATATCGTATCTTACGTAGTATTGACTTCTTTGTTTTAATCTGTCTTCAGGATGCCTCTGAAGATCAGATTCTATCGCTCGGGAGTATCGGTAGCTTCCTCAGCTACTTCCCGGCCTGCACGGAGATGGTAGCAGCTACTACTGCTTCTTCTCCAGTTGAGAGGGTCGCCTCACCGGTTCAGGTGGGAGTCTCAGCAGCCGTCTTTGGGGGTGCTTCTCCCCCAGTTCAGAGGGTAGCTCTAGTTGTTTCTGAGGGGCTTCCACCACCACCATCAGTACCAGTTGATACTACACAGTTGTTTGCACTTTTTTAGCAGATGATGGAGGCCCAGAGGGCCCAAGTTGAGGCACAGCACCGGCAGATTGAGGTGATGAGATAGGGTATTGAGAATGCTCACTAGGTGGACATTATCGCAGTAGAAAGGGCAGCACGACGACAGCCATGAGAGGTACAGTCCAAGCCCGGTACCATATTGGACTTCAAAAAGTTGGATCCCCGGCCTTTCAAGGGGACATAGGGTATTATATATACAGATGACTGGTTAGAGAGCATGAAGCGCGTCATGCGCTTATCCCGCCTTACAGAAGACCTGAAGGTGGAGGCAGCAGTACTGCAGATGATGGACATTGCCAGTACTTGGTTCCAGAATAAGCCATAGATTGTCGATCTAGGATTGACATGGGGTAAGTTCAAGGACTTGTTCAAAAAAAAGTTCTTTCCGTCCACTGAGAGACTTAATTTGGAGCGACAGTTCCAGAACCTTCACCAGAGGAACATGTTGATAGAGGAGTATGCCACGGAGTTCGGCAGACTAAGCAGATATGCAAACTATATGGTGAGGGATCCTGAGAACCGGGTGAGTAAATTCAGAGAGGGCCTGAATTGGGAAGTAAAGGCTCTCATTTCTTTGAGCCATGAGACGTACACAGATATCTTGAGGGAGGCCCGCAAGGTGAGAAAAGACCTGAGTTTGAGGCCCAAGATGGACCGAGATATTTTTGGTGGCAGCAGCAGCGCGGGTCTAGCCAAGAGGCCCCATTTTCAGCTACAGAGGCAGCAGTTCCATGCGCCTATCAAAGCACCAGTATAGCAGACGTACCAGATGCATAGGCCAGCCCAGCCAGCTCATGTTTGCCCCTTCTGTAAGAAGGCAGGGCATGTATGGGATATTTGCAGGAAGAGGCTTGGTCAGTGTTTGTTTTGTGGTTCGTTGGACCACCAGTTGAGGTATTATCCTAAGACATTAGCTCGTATAACTCAGAATGTAGCCCCGATTCAGAGGATGCCCGTGAGACACCCAACGGGACAGCAGAGAGGACCTCATTTGCAGCCCCAACAGTAGAGGTTTGTGTAGCACCAGCACCAGCAGAGAGGTGCACATCAAGAGCATGCTTTTGCCCTGACCGTGGAGGAGGCAGAGCCAGTCAGAGTCGTTATAGCAGGTTCAGTCGTACTTGATTCTTTTTCAGCTCATGCTTTATTTGATTCTGGTGCTTCTCATAGCTTTGTATATGTATCTTTGGCTTTGAGGCATCATCTTGAGTCTGAACCATTGGCGCTGACTTACAAGATCACTACCGGGGGTGGCATCATCCTGGTCAGTGATGTTTGCAAGAACCAGAGTGTCACGACCCGCACCCGGGGTAAGGGTACTAGTCGGAAACAACGCCCAGCCTACGCAGCAGAATCGGCGGTAGAACGCTATCTAGAAAGTCTATCTAATATAATGAACCACCAAAAGATAGTGTACTCAATCACAGAACTAAGATAGAATGAACACGAATCAGATAAGAATAGAATAGTCATCAACTCATGAGTTTAAAATAATACATCAATGAGTCTGAAGAGTAACAAAAATAAGCTGGAGACAAATCCAGTACAAAAGAATACTATCATACTACAAGCTACACTCCAGGGTCAACTGTCTCAGTTGGGATAAGTCCCTCTTGAGCCAGGGTCTCCGAATCTAAACCCACAACATCCTGGGGTCCATAATAGGTAGGGTACTTCTCAGTGTCATCTGGAAAAATATATCCAGTCAGGAAAGGAGCAGAGTATATCTCTAACAGCAGTTCTAATCCATGATAAAAACTATGTAACAGTAAATAGCTGTGGATAAACAAGATGTACAAAATAGATACAAGAGATATATAGACAATAAGGAAATACTGGAAAGAAATACAATAATGAACAATATGCCAATGAAACAATAATACTAATGACTAAGTGTGTGAGTACTAGCTTAACATGTGATCGACTTGGGCAAGATACAATGCGGCCTGGCTAATCATACGTGCGGTGCATGATCAACACTATTCGCTTACCAATACTTTATTCAATAGGGATTTGATCACATATCTATACTAATACTCCCCACCCCCAACTGGTATAATCGATCCAACCACGGTATGCTATGGCACTAGATTCTCCAAAAAGATAGCTAGTCTCCCCGAGAATCGGTGTCTGTACATGTACAAGATAACCAATGAAACAATACTTGCACCATATACACCATATACCAAGGAATAACATCTCATGACGAGATCCGGATATACCAATCCGTGTAACCATAGTGTCGAGAGAAACATGTAAATCTACACTAGATACAACGAACATAGAGGATATCATAAATGAGAAACTATCAGAGAATGTACTCGCCTGAAATCCAAAGAACAGTCTCACAGATGTCTGACTCGGTGCCTCGAAGACCTAGATATGGAATACCACATTAAAACAAGGTCCCGGAAAGAGAACAAGTCAAACTAGTCAACTCCTATGTCAATAAATAAATTCTAAGTCAAAAGTCAACTATGGTCAACTCTAAAGTCAACTAAAGTCAAACATGGTCAAACCAAGGTCAACCTCACAAGAAATCTATATAAATAATATAGAAATAAAATACAACAATTTAGGAATAAAAATTAGATCCCAAATTATACTCACACAAAGTATACTACTAATACAAATAATATATACCCTAAAATAATATATATACAAACCAATATGTATACAAATAACATAATATACTATTACAAATATTATACCTCACAAAACACATATATATACACATATATATATATATACAATAATAATATATAAAATATAATTTAAAACTGTCAAAGCGTCACTGAAAACAGTGAACAAAACAAGATAAAATAAAACAGGTTTAATAGTGACAGTCTTGACTGTCACTGAAAATTCGTCGCAGAAACTCCATATACAAAACCGCTGCTGTCACAGTTTGCTGACAGTTTCAAACTGTCACCAAAAAACGTCGCTGAAAGGTTGCCGCTCAAAACTGCCGCAGCATTAATGACAGATCTGTCATTAATGCTGACCACTGTACAGCGGCTGCTGTTCAGACCAAATAATGACAGTTTCACTGTCATAGAAACCACTGTCACCAAAACAAATAAAAATATAAATATAAATATATATATATATATATATAAATATATATATGCAATAATAATCACAATACATATATATAAATAAATAATTATATACTTATATATATATGCACATATAAACTTATAATTAAATACCAATAGTTATAACACATGCACATATTAATGTTCATATTTTACATGGCTAGAAGCACACCTAAAATATATACATTAATATACAAATAATTATATAATAAATATAAATAATATAATTACACAATTAAACACATAAATATATTTTATAAAACATTTATGTATAATTTATACTATTAACATAAGTACATATATAATTACATGCAAGAAAGCTACATATTATATTTGTACATCATATTAGCACACACAAAAATATATAGATCTATGCTACAATAATTACTATAATAAATACACAAAATAAATATATAATATCTATATATATTTACTAATTATAATTGAAGAATTTAAACCATACATAATTAGATCTATTCAAAAATCTACACAATTGGAGAGTATCACACCGTATCCCACTAGATCTAGGATACGTATGTGACACGAGTCCAACACACAACCAATTGCACCCCGAAGGATACAAATAAATCACAAATAATATTTATGAATAAATCAAAGTGTCAAAAGTAGATCTATATGTCCGTGTCAAAATATGACATGTTCAAAGCCCCGTGTCGGAGGAAAAACCCCCAAAATGACACGTATTACCAAATAGTTGGGATACGAACCACTTGTACCAAATTATGGACACGACACTAGCCCCAAACACATAAGCTCATGTCTAATTGATCTATAGGATCAATTGATTCAAATAACAAAATGTAAATTCCGAATTCCAACAAAATTAACACAAAAAGCACCATAACTTTCTCCATAGGTCTCCTATGAACACAAAACAAAGTCCTTTGGGTAGTACATACATATAGATTGATTTTACATGATTAAATCTCAGATTTAGAAGCTATTTAAATGGGAAAATCTGAATTATACCTATTGGGAGATGGATTCCCAATGAAACCTCCAATTGAGAAGAACTTGCTTCCAAATTGTAGATCCTTGCTCCTCTTTGTAGATCCTTGCTTCCTTCTTCTAGATCCTTGCTTCCTCCTTCTCTAATGGTGAATTAGGAAGAATTTAAAATAAATTTGGTAGGGAATTGGAATGGGAATGGAGGGAATTTGGGAGTGAAAAATTCTAGATCTAGATTTGGAATGAGAATGAGAGGAGAGAGAAATTTTCCCCCTCTTTTAATATGCCGGCCTTGCCCCTCTCCCAAGCAATTGTAAAATGTCCAATGTACCCCTTGGGGCCTCTCATGAAGAAATAATTAAGGAAGGAAGCTTCTAGTCTAATCACTTAATTAATTTAATCTATCTCTTTAACTATGGGCTTTCTAAATGGGCCAAATCTAACTATTTAATTCATGTTGGTCCATGGGTCCAAACTACACTAGTTGGGTCCACTAAAATAAGTCCAAAATAATTAAATAACATCCAACAACAATTAAATAATACAACAAAAATTATTTACCATGCACAATATTTATTTAAATAGGAAATTACTAAAATACCCTTTTTCCTAAAATGTGGTAGTGACAAGTCTACCCTCCTTAAAATAATTTCGTCCTCGAAATTCAAAGACGAAAACTACCCCCAGAAAAACACAGAACAGAACTAAAGAATCACAACTAACTAATGAACAGAACATAACAATGTACAGAACATAACTAGAAATAACATACCTCAAGGTACAAACAAATATGGATAACGCTCTCGCATGTCATCCTCTCTCTCCCAGGTAGACTCCCCCGGAGAGTGATGCCTCCATGCGACGCGCACCAAAGGAATAGTCTGGTTCCTCAGCACCTTCTCTCTCCGATCCAGAATCTCAACTGGCTGCTCTGGATAGCTAAGAGTAGGGCCCACCTCTATCTCCGAGTGATCCAATACATGACTAGGATCTGCCACGTATCGTCTCAACCACGACACATGAAACACGTTGTGCACTTCCTCCAATGCAGGTGGCAAGTCTAGTCTATAAGCAACTGCACCGACCCTCTCTAGAATAGTGAAAGGTCCGATGAATCGCAGACTAAGCTTTCCGCCTCCACCGAAGCGAATCGTGCCTCATGTCGGAGAAATCCTCAGAAACACCAAACCACCCACCTAGAACAAAACACCATCTTAAGAACTTAATCTATAACAAACAAGAACAAGCACAAACAAAATCTAAACTATACCTCAAACTCCAAAGGTCTCCGATGGCTATCGGCCCAATGCCGTTGTCTGTCCTGCGCCACTCGAAGTCTATCTCTGATCAAATGAACCTTCTCCACTGCATCCACAACCATCTCTGGCCCAAGCAAAATTCTCTCTCCAACATCGTCCCAAGACAAAGGAGTACGACACCTCCGACCATATAGAGCTTCAAAAGGTGACATCTCTATACTGGCCTGGTAACTGTTGTTGTAAGCAAACTCTACCAAATGGAGATGGTCCTCCCAAGAACCCCCGAAATCTAGTACACAAGTGCGCAACATATCCTCGAGAGTCTGGATAGTCCTCTCTGACTGCCCATCTGTCTGGGGATGATATGCAGTACTGAACTTGAGTTGAGTGGCCAAACTCTCCTGCAAACTCCTCCAGAAATGAGAAGTAAAACGACTATCTCGATCTGAGACTATGCTGACGGGAACTCCGTGTATCCTAACGATCTGCCTCACATACATCTCTGCCAGCTTCTCCGTAGACAAACCCACCTTGAAAGGCAAAAAGTGGGCCGACTTGGTCAATCTATCAACAATGACCCAAATCGCGTCTTTCTCTCCTGGAGATCGTGGAAGTCCGGACACAAAATCTATAGTAATGTGTTCCCACTTCTACTCTGGAATGGGTAATGGCTGAAGTAACCCTCCTGGCCTCTGCCTCTCGGCTTTCACCTGCTGGCACACTAAGCATCTGGATACAAACTGTGCCACTTCCCTCTTCATGCCATACCACCATACACTCTCTCGCATATCCCGATACATCTTGTTAGCACCTGGATGTATGGAATACTGAGAGCGATGCGCTTCCTGCAATACCTTCTCGCGCAACTCCCCACTAGGCACACACAATCTAACTCCATGCCTCAAAGATCCATCCTCTGCAATAGTGAAATCATCCTCCAATCCTGCTCTCACCTGAGCTCTGATACTCCTCAAAGATACATCATCATATTGTGCTGCCTTGATCCTGTCCATCAAATCTGAGTGTATCTGCAATCCCCACATCTGTATAGCACACCCAGGAACAATCACCTCAATGCCCAAGCTCTCCAAGTCGTCCAACAGATATCGATCCTGCGTCAAGAACATAGCTACCGGATACCTGCTTAAAGCATCGGCAACTACATTGGCTTTCCCAGGATGATATTGCAAAGAGATATCAAAATCCTTCATCAATTCCAACCACCGACGCTGCCTCATATTCAACTCCTTCTGCGTGAAAACGTACTTCAAGCTTTTGTGGTCTGTGAAGATCTCCACACGCTCTCCGTACAAATAATGTTTCCACAACTTCAGGGCGAATATGACAGCTGCCAACTCCAAATCATGGGTAGGATAGTTCTTTTCATGAGGACGTAATTGCCTGGATGCATAGGCAATCACTTTCCTATGCTGCTGAAGAACACAACCTAAACCCTTCCCCGATGCATCACTATAAATAGTGAAACCTCCGGACCCTGATGGCAACGTCAAAATAGGAGCAGACGTCAACCTCTTCTTCAGCTCCTCAAAAGCAACCTGGCAATCCTCCGTCCAAACAAACTCCACATCCTTCCTTGTGAGTCTGGTCATCGGCTCGGCAATCCTCGAAAAATCTTGCACAAACTTCCTGTAATAGCCTGCCAATCCCAAGAAACTCCTGATCTCTTCTACTGAACTCGGAGTCTTCCAAGATTCCACTGCTGAAATCTTCTTCGGATCCACTGAAATACCATCACCAGTCACAACATGCCCCAAGAATTCTACTTTGTCCAAGAAAAACTCATATTTGGATAACTTTCCATACAGCTTCTCCTTCCTCAGCACATCCAACACAATCCTCAAATGCTCCTCATGCTCCTCCGGTGTCCTCGAGTATATGAGTATGTCGTCGATGAACACCACCACGAACTTGTCAAGGTACTGGTGGAACACCTTGTTCATCAAGTTCATAAATACCGTCGGTGCATTAGTCAAACCAAACGGCATCACCATAAACTCGAACTGACCATACCGAGTTCTAAAAGCAGTCTTCGGTATGTCCTCCGGCTTCACCTTCACTTGATGGTAGCCTGATCTCAAATCTATCTTAGAAAACACCTTCGCACCACTCAACTGATCAAACAGATCATCAATCCGTGGCAAAGGATACTTATTCTTGATAGTGAGATTATTCAAAGTCCTGTAATCAATGCACATGCGCACCGATCCATCCTTCTTCGGTACAAACAATACCGGGGCTCCCCATGGTGAAGAACTCGATCTGATAAACCCCTTATCCTGTAATTCGTCCACCTGCTTCTTCAACTCGACCAGCTCGCTGTTGTTTACTCTATAGACATGTTGCAAAATTGGTTCTGCACCTGGCACCAAGTCTATAAAAAATTCAACATCTCGATCTGGTGGCAATCCTGGCAATTCCTCAGGAAACACATCCAAGAATTCTGCTATCAACGGATGTGGCAACTCCTTGTCTTCTACCATAGCTCCACAAATAATACCTTCTTCCTGCTCCGCAGCTCCTCTAGTAAACTCGAACTCTGGCTCTCCTGGTGGACCAAACAAAACTCTACCTCCTCTACAGTCTATGCTAGCACGGTGCCTACTCAATCAATCTATCCCAAGTACAATGTCATAGCTTGGAAGTGGCATTACAAGTAGACACGCACTCAACTCCCGGCCTCCCAGAGTAACTCTCTGATCCTTGTAAATATCATTAACCAGGATAATGCCTCCCCCGGTCATGATCTTGCAAGTCCTAAGCAAAGACTCAGCTACCAAACCATGCTTCAGAGCAAAAGAAACAGATACAAAACTATGGGAAGCACCACTATCAAATAAAGCTAAAGCTGGAATGGAATCAAGAAGAATAGAACCTGCGATAACATCTCCGGTGGGTTCCTCCTCTTCGACGGTCATAGCAAATGCTCGTCCCTGCCGAGCACCTCCCTGCTGTTGATGCTGGACAAAATGCTGCTGCTGTGTCGGAAGCGGTCCCCTCGGCTGTGCTGCAGGTGGTCTCGTCTGTGTCTTCGGAGCTGGAGCTGCTCCCTGAACTGTACGACGAGGACACTCCCTCGATTGATGCCCTTCAGTACCACAATACAAACAAACTCCTAGCCTCCTCCTGCAAACTTCCCAGATGTGGCCGGGCTTCTTGCAGAAGTTGTATGGAGCCTGCTGTAACTGCCTCTGCTGCTGAGGTGCCTGGTGAAAAGGCGCTCTAGCTGGAGTCTGGTTCTGCTGTGGCTGCTGGAAAGGTCTGGACTGGAAATGAGGACGTTTGGCAGATACTGCACTGCCGTTGGCCCCCAGAAAAGAATCACGGTCTCTCTTGGTCTTCAAACCCAGATCCCGCTCAACCTTGCGTGTCTCCGCAAGTATCTCCGAATATGTCTCATAAAAAGAAGGAATGAGAATCTTTACCTCCCAGTTTAGACCCTCTCGGAAACGAATAGCTCGAACCTCCGGCTCTCTCACCAGATACTCTGTAAATTGGCTCAGCCTACCGAACTCTGCAGCGTATTCCTCCACAGACATGCTTCCCTGAATGAGACTCTCAAATTGTCTCCCCAAGTCAAGCCTGTATATCCGGGCAAAAAACTTCTTTCTTGAAAAGGTCCTTGAATACCTCCCAAGATTGTCCTGCGTCAACTAGAACTGGCTCATTCCTGAACCAAGTGCGAGCGACGTCGAACAGTTGAAGTCCTACCGCCTCAACCTTCAGATCTTCAGAAAGATGGGACACCCTCATAAGACGCTCAATATCCTCGAGCCAATCATCAGCATAGATGATGCCCTCCGTCCCTTTGAAAACCCTAGGCTCCAGTTTCTTGAAGTCCTGAATGTTGCCTAGCCGAAGCTGAGCAACTTGAGGAACAACCTGCTGCTGGACCGGAACTCCTCTCTCAACTACAGCACGAGCAAGCTGATGAGCACTCTCGATGCCCTGCCGTAGAACGTCGGTCTGCCTCTGATATGCCTCTGACTGAGCCCTCTGTGCCTCGAGCATCTCACGAAACAGTGTAAACATCTGTGATGCCTCTGCTGGCACAGGAGGTGGAGGTGGAAGCCCCTCAGATACAGCTGGCACAGTCCTCTGAGTAGGTGGTGGACCTCCAAAAGCAGCTGACACTCCAATCACCGGAGAAGTGACTGGTGCAGGCCCTCGGGATATCGCAGACCTCTCAGAAGCTGCTCTCCCCTGCTGTGATCTAGTCTTAGGCGGCATCCTGAGACAAAGCGAAAGAAAGAATCAATATGGCACAAGATGTAAGACATCAAGGAAAGGACAGTTTAAGAGATCAAGTATCTATATCAAAGGAGAATAGTTGAATCAAAAGAATTTTCCTAGATGTGATTGAGTATCTCAGCCTATATCCTATATCCTATTGCAGGCTCGCAGTAGTACAACTAAGTTGTCGCACTACCACGATATCACATACTTGTGAAGCTAGACCTGCATGGGCCACCACCAAAAATGTGTCACGACCCGCACCCGGGGTAAGGGTACTAGTCGGAAATAATGCCCAGCCTACGCCGCAGAATCGACGGTAGAACGCTGTCTAGAAAGTCTATCTAATATAATGAACCACCAAAAGATAGTGTACTCAATCACAGAACTAAGATAGAATGAACACGAATCAGATAAGAATAGAATAGTCATCAACTCATGAGTTTAAAATAATACATCAATGAGTCTGAAGAGTAACAAAAATAAGCTGGAGACAAATCCAGTACAAAAGAATACTATCATACTACAAGCTACACTCCAGGGTCAACTGTCTCAGTTGGGATAAGTCCCTCTTGAGCCAGGGTCTCCGAATCTAAACCCACAACATCCTGGGGTCCATAATAGGTAGGGTACTCCTCAGTATCATCTGAAAAAATATATCCAGTCAGGAAAGGGGCAGAGTACATCTCTAACAGCAGTTCTAATCCATGATAAAAACTATGTAACAGTAAATAGCCGTGGATAAACAAGATGCACAAAATAGATACAAGAGATATATAGACAATAAGGAAATACTGGAAAGAAATACAATAATGAACAATATGCCAATGAAACAATAATACTAATGACTAAGTGTGTGAGTACTAGCTTAACATGTGATCGACTTGGGCAAGATACAATGCGGCCTGGCTAATCATACATGCGGTGCATGATCAACACTATTCGCTTACCAATACTTTATTCAATAGGGATTTGATCACATATCTATACTAATACTCCCCACCCCCAACTGGTATAATCGATCCAACCACGGTATGCTATGGCACTAGATTCCCCAAGAAGATAGCTAGTCTCCCCGAGAATCGGTGTCTGTACATGTACAAGATAACCAATGAAACAATACTTGCACCATATACACCATATACCAAGGAATAACATCTCATGACGAGATCCGGATATACCAATCCGTGTAACCATAGTGTCGAGAGAAACATGTAAATCTACACTAGATACAACGAACATAGAGGATATCATAAATGAGAAACTATCAGAGAATGTACTCGCATGAAATCCAAAGAACAGTCTCACAGATGTCTGACTCGGTGCCTCGAAGACCTAGATATGGAATACCACATTAAAACAAGGTCCCGGAAAGAGAACAAGTCAAACTAGTCAACTCCTATGTCAATAAATAAATTCTAAGTCAAAAGTCAACTATGGTCAACTCTAAAGTCAACTAAAGTCAAACATGGTCAAACCAAGGTCAACCTCACAAGAAATCTATATAAATAATATAGAAATAAAATACAATAATTTAGGAATAAAAATTAGATCCCAAATCATACTCACACAAAGTATACTACTAATACAAATAATATATACCCTAAAATAATATATATACAAACCAATATGTATACAAATAACATAATATATTATTACAAATATTATACCTCACAAAACACATATATATACACATATATATATAAAATAATAATATATAAAATATAATTTAAAGCTGTCAAAGCGTCACTGAAAACAGTGAACAAAATAAGATAAAATAAAATAGGTTTAATAGTGACAGTCTTGACTGTCACTGAAAATTTATCGCAGAAACTCCATATACAAAACCGCTGCTGTCACAGTTTGCTGACAGTTTCAAACTATCACCAAAAAACGTCGCTGAAAGATTGCCGCTCAAAACTGCCGCAGCATTAATGACAGATCTGTCATTAATGCTGACCACTGTACAGCGGCTGCTGTTCAGACCAAATAATGACAGTTTTACTGTCATAGAAACCACTGTCACCAAAACAAATAAAAATATAAATATATATATATATAAATATATATACACAATAATAATCACAATACATATATATAAATAAATAATTATATACTTATATATATATGCACATATAAACTTATAATTAAATACCAATAGTTACAACACATGCACATATTAATGTTCATATTTTACATGGCTAGAAGCACACCTAAAATATATACATTAATATACAAATAATTACATAATAATTATAAATAATATAATTACACAATTAAATACATAAATATATTTTATAAAACATTTATGTATAATTTATACTATTAACATAAGTACATATATAATTACATGCAAGAAAGCTACATATTATATTTGTACATCATATTAGCACACACAAAAATACATAGATCTATGCTACAATAATTACTATAATAAATACACAAAATAAATATATAATATCTATATATATTTACTAATTATAATTGAAGAATTTAAACCATACATAATTAGATCTTTTCAAAAATCCACACAATTGGAGAGTATCACACCGTATCCCACTAGATCTAGGATACGCATGTGACACGAGTCCAACACACAACCAATTGTACCCCGAAGGATACAAACAAATCACAAATAATATTTATGAATAAATCAAAGTGTCAAAAGTAGATCTATATGTCCGTGTCAAAATACGACATGTTCAAAGCCCCGTATCGGAGGAAAAACCCCCAAAATGACACGTATCACCAAATAGTTGGGATACGAACCACATGTACCAAATTATGGACACGACACTAGCCCCAAACACATAAGCTCATGTCCAATTGATCTATAGGATCAATTGATTCATATAACAAAATATAAATTCGGAATTCCAACAAAATTAACACAAAAAGCACCATAACTTTCTCCATAGGTCTCCTATGAACACAAAACAAAGTCCTATGGGTAGTACATACATATAGGTTAATTTTATATAATTAAATCTCAGATTTAGAAACTATTTAAATGGGAAAATCTGAATTATACCTATTGGGAGATGGATTCCCAATGAAACCTCCAATTGAGAAGAACTTGCTTCCAAATTGTAGATCCTTGCTCCTCTTTGTAGATCCTTGCTTCCTTCTTCTAGATCCTTGCTTCCTCCTTCTCTAATGGTGAATTGGGAAGAATTTGGAATGAATTTGGAATGAATTTGGTAGGGAATTGGAATGGGAATGGAGGGAATTTGGGAGTGGGAAATTCTAGATCTAGATTTGGAATGAGAATGAGAGGAGAGAGAAATTTTCCCCCTCTTTTAATAGGCCGGCCTTGCCCCTCTCCCAAGCAATTATAAAATGTCCAATGTACCCCTTGGGGTCTCTCATGAAGAAATAATTAAGGAAGGAAGCTTCTAGTCTAATCACTTAATTAATTTAATCCATCTCCTTAACTATGGGCTTTCTAAATGGGCCAAATCTAACTATTTAATTCATGTTGGTCCATGGGTCCAAACTATACTAGTTGGGTCCACTAAAATAAGTCCAAAATAATTAAATAACATCCAACAATAATTAAATAATACAACAAAAATTATTTACCATGCACAATATTTATTTAAATAGAAAATTACTAAAATACCCTTTTTCCTAAAATGTGGACAGATTGACCAAATTAGCCCACTTCCTGCCATTTCTACGAAGAGACTTGTGTGGATGTATGTGCGCCAGATTATCAGATTGTGTGGTATTCTAGTAAACATTATCTCGAATTAGGATAGTCGCTTCACGTCCCATTTCTGGAGGAGTTTGCAGGCTAGCTTGGGCACTCAGTTCAAGTTCAGTACCGCTTATCACCCTCAGGCGGACGGACAGTCGGAAAGGACTATTCAGACTCTCGAGGACATGCTACGCACCTGTGTTTTGGATCTTGGAGGTTCTTGGGATCATCACCTTCACTTGGTAGAATTTTCATATAATAACAGCTACCAAGCCAGCATTGAGATGTCACCATTCGAGGCATTATATGGACGGAGGTGCCACACTCTGTTGTCCTGGGAAGATGTTGGTGACAGAATTTTATTGGGACCAGAGATGGTAGTAGTTACTGCAAAAAAGATGAAGCTTATCAGGGACAGACTTCGAGTGGCGTAGGACAGACAGCGGCATTGGGCCAATAGCCACCGAAGACTTTGGAGTTTTAGGTATAGCTTTAGTTTTGTCTTGCTTGTGTTTGTTTGTTGTTTTTTAGAGTGCTAAGGTTGTGTTTTGGGCTAGGTTGGCGGTCTTATTTTCTTGAGGATTTCTACGACACGTGGCATGATTCGTTTCGGTGGAGACGGCAAGCTTAGTCCGCGATTTATCGGTCCTTTCAGTATTCTTAAAAGGGTCGGTACAGTCGCTTACAGACTAGACTTACAACCTGCACTGGAGAGAGTGCACAATGTGTTTCATGTTTCGCAGTTGAGACGGTATGTGGCAGATCCTATTCATGTGTTGGATCACTCGGAGATAGAGGTGGGCCCTACTCTCAGCTATTCAGAGCAGCCAGTGGAGATTCTGGATCGGAGAGAGAAGGTGCTGAGGAACCAGACAATTCTGTTGGTACACATCGCGTGGAGGCATCACTCGCCAGGAGAGAGTACCTGGGAGCGAGAGTCCGAGATGCGCGAGCGATATCCATATCTGTTCGAGCCGTGAGGTATAATTCTTTCTTGCATTATATTATTTATTTTGGTAGATAGTTTCTTCCTTAATTTCGATGACAAATTTTTTTTAAGGTGGGTAGGTTTGTCACCCTCACATTTTATATCTAAGGGTAGTTTGGTAATTGATAATAGTTTTTATTTATGTTAGGATTATTTATAATTAATATTTCTGCATTGTATGATTTAATTATTTATTATATTATTATTTTTTGCTAGTTATAGATTTATTTTGGACTTTTGTAGTGGAATAAACCTAATTATTAGAATGTACGAACCAAACTTTTAGATTAGTTTAGATTGAGCCCATAAATTAGACCCAAAAATTAGGAGGCTTGATTAATTAGTAAAACCATTAGACTAGAACCTTCCCTCTCTAATTAATTTCTTCATGAGAGGCCCCAAGGGGTATTTGTAACTTTTTACTTTGCATGGAGGGGTTTATATGGCCGGCCATAGCTAGAGGAGAGAGAAAATATTTCATTTCACCAATTCCCAAATTCTAGATCTACAACTTTTCCTCTTCCAAATTCCCTCCATTCTCTCACCAATTCTCCACCAATTCTTCACCAATCTCTTTTCTAATTCATCATTGAGGTTGCTACACCAAGGATCTATAAGAAGGAAGCAAGAAGCAAGGAGGAGGAGGCAAAAATCTACAATGGGAGGAGCTACTTGACAATTGAAAACTTTTTATTGGGAATCTATCTACCAATAGGTACAATTCAGTTTTTCCCTTCTAATAGACTCTAGATCTGAGATTTAACTATAATAAACTAACCCACATGCATAGGCTACCCATAGGAATTAGTTTTAGGTTCATCGGAGACCTATGGTGGAAGTTATGACCAATTTGATGCCAATTTTGGGAGAATTTCGAGATTGGCACATGTAGTATTTGTCATTGGGTCTAATAGATCTAATTGACAGTTGATTGCTTGTTTGTGACTAGTGTCCTGTCTATAATTGTATACGTGTAGGCCGTGTCTCGTCAATTTGACGAAACTGGTTGATTTTGGGGGTTTTCCTCTGACACGGAGTCTTGTGTATATCACATTATGACACGGACAAGTAAACACTCTAATTACTATATGTATTATTCATAATTTATGTATTAGACTTGTTCATGTCCTCTGGGATGCGTTTGGTTGTGTGTTAGAGCTGTACCGCAGGCGTATCATAGAAAAAGTGTGATACACTCCATGTGTTTATTGTTTGGCTCTTTTCCCTATACGTGCATATGTATTTATATAAATGTTAGCTATATATGTATTATATAGTGTATATAATAGTGTATTTTGGGTTTATCTATATATGTGTGTCTATATGTGCATATGTCTATATATATGTTTGTATATATATGTGTACTTGTGATTATGTCTATATTTATATATATGGGTACTTATATATATATATATATATATATATATATATATATATATATATATATATATATATATATATATATATATATATATATATATATACGTAGTTATGTGTTTTAGTTGTTTAGGTATGTATGAGGAGTTTATATATACATAAGGGTATAGCTGGTTTGGAAGAACCTATTAAAAATTATTTGCAATTGTCTCGAGACAACGTCGACGATAGGATTCAGGCTGAGTACGAATCCTTGACTGCGAGACTTGCTCGGGAGATGGAAACTCTGAGCAAATCCATCGAGGCACAGCAGCAAGTGATGAATGAAGAGCATACCGTATTGGGGTATGTCATTCCCCAGCTGGCTAAGTGCGAGGTTGAATGTGAGGGAAATGAAGCGAGGGTCCGCAAATTGGAGGATGAACTCGCTCAGGCAAAGGAGAGTGCTCTTGCTTCATCGGCAGCTCGAGATGTATTGAAGGACCGAATGGAAGCGGCTCAGCAGAACCTGGCACATGCGGGTGTCATCCACGCAGGTTTTGTACATGCTCGGTCTGAACTATCCTCTTTGAACAATAAGGAGGCAAGACTGGAGCGGGCTCGCGCTAACATCTTGAACTCCAAAAATGAGAGGATGGCTGCTTTGGCGCAGCAGATTCGTGATTTGACTGCTCCTCCCCAATGATGTACCTTTTTGCTTCTCCTGTAATTTACTTTTTCACAGAAATAATAAAGATACTTCTTCTGACTTTGGTGGACCCATCATTTTTTGAACATAAATGATAGGCTAGGGTAAAAGTGATATCAGAGGTAATATGGACGTGATATACTCTCGGTAAGCTTCAGCTGGATCTATCTATTCAGAGATTATATGGACATGATAGATTATGATCCAACTAAATTTGTATACAAAATACTATCAGAGGTAATATGGACATGATAGGTTTTGAAGTTCCAAATTTGTTAAACATATCTATTCAGAGGTCATAATAACATGATAGAATATGGTCCAACTAGATTTTGTACGTAGTATCGTCAGAATGAGATCTTCACTATACTCCGTTTAAGCAAGGAAGATTAAGCATAGTACTTTTTCAGAAATTTACCGTTGATAGGAGCCATTAACAAGTCTCCATTCGGCTTGGCTAATCTGTAAGCGCCGTTTGAGAATGTTGTCTCAATCAGATAAAGACCTTCCCATTTGGGCTAGAATTTACCCTTACTTTTGTGCGTGATGATCATTGGCCTTTTCACAGCTAAAACTAGCTCGTCAACTTTGAACACTCTTTCTTTCACTTTTTGATTTAAAGCTCTAGAAATGCGTGCCTGGTAGAACGCAATGCGTTGTTGAGCTAGAAGGCGTTTCTCGTCTAATCCTTCCAGTTCTTGAAGCCTTAATTGATCATTCTTTTTCTGAGTCAACTCATTAGCCACTGCTATTCTGAGTGAGGGAATTTGAACTTCAATGGGGAGAACTGCTTCACTCCCATAGACTAATGAGAATGGGGTAAAACCCGTCGGTGCTCGTACCGTTGTGCGGTATGCTCAGAGATATTCCCCCAGCTTCTCATTCCAATCTCTTTTGTTCGAAGAAACGAACTTCTTCAAGAGTTTAATGATGGTTTTGTTGAAGGCTTCCGCCAAACCATTAGCAGCCGGATTATATGCCGTAGAGGACATATTATGTATTCGATTTTTATCGTAAAATCGATGAAACGCCTGGCTGATAAATTGAGGCCCGTTGTCATGGATTATCCTTTGGGGTATCCCAAAGCGATAAATGACATGATGCTTGATAAAGCTGATCACATTGGATGTCTTTACCTCAGCAAGAGGGATCGCCTTTTTCCATTTGGAGAAATAATCCGTGATGGCTAATATGAAACGATGTCCCCTAGAAGAAGACAGGTAAATAGGACCAATGATATCCATACCCCATGCTTCGAAGGGCCATGATGCAATAGTAGGATATAGATATTTAGGAGGCTGATGTATAAAATCAGTATGAACCTGACAAGCTTTGCATTGTCTTGCATATTTCACTGCATCTGCAATCATGGTAAGCCAGTAGTAACCCATTCTTCTGATACGATCCTGTAACTTAGGACCGGGTTGATGTGCTCCACATACACCGTCATGAGCTTCATAGATAACCCGCTTTGCATTATCATTGGAGAGACATCGCAGCAATAGTCCATCGTATGTTCGACGATATAGACTTTGTAAAGAAGCATCAAAATAGAAGCGTAATGATCGTCTTTTGATAGACACTGCTTCTCTAGGATCCTCAGGTAAGATTTCGTATGCCACGAAATCTATAAAGGGACTTCTCCAGTCTCTCTCAGGAGGAATTGTGTTTACAGCGTAGCTGCGTTCTATGTAAAAATTATTTTTTACACAGAACAGATCTCTGTTAAGAAGGATCACCGAATTTTGCCTTATTATAGGAATAGCCAGATCTGCAGCTAGGCTGGCCAGAGCATTAGCTTCCAAATTTTAAGATCGAGGCATATGCTCTAAAAAGAATCCTTTAAAAGATATGGCTATCTCGATCGTTGCTTGGTGATAAGGAATGAGGTCTGGATTGTGAACTTCATATACTCCTTTGACCTGATTGACGATCAGCTGGGAATCGCCAAAAGCTTCCAGATATTCGACCTCCAATTCTTTAGCGACTTGAAGCCCGATGAGTAGGGCATTGTACTCTGCCACATTATTAGAGTAGGGTTAGCTAAGAGAATATGCTCGATAGATGACGAGTTTGTCAGGAGTCAATAGAACAATTCCTACTCCTGAAACCACGTTTTCCTTGGGACCAGTCCTTGAGGCGCCATCGAAGAATAACTGCCATATATCATCTTCCATTGCAGAATTACATTCTAGAATTTTGTCGGGAATGTCCTTGTATAGTTTGGAGGTTTTCGGAATCGGATGAGCGGCTAAGAAATCAGCCAAGGCCTGACCCTTTATGGACTTTTGAGGGACGTACACCATGTCATACGGTGTTAATAACATCGTCCAAGTTGCGAGTCAGGAATTAAGGACACTCGGCTTACTCATCAATACCCGAAGAGGATTGATCCTGGAGATGATATGAATAGTTTGGCCTATCACGTAATGTCGCGTCTTCTGAATAGCGAACATTAGAGCCAAACATTCTTTTTCTACTGGATTATACCGGTGTTCAGCTCCGACCAGCATCCTGCTTAAGTAATAGATAGCCTGTTCATGACCTTTGTCGTTCTTCTGTACGAAAAGGGCCCCTAAAGAATGATCCATTGCTCGAACATACAACAAAAATGGTCTTCCTATGACGGAAGGCACCAGAACTGGAGGATTAGTAAGGTAGTGCTTGATATCGTCAAACGCTTGCTGACAGGCTTCGTCCCATACAAAGGACACACATTTCTTTATTAGGCGGGAGAAAGGTTGACATCTCCCAGAAAGTTGGATATGAATCTCCTAATATAGGCTAGACGACCTTGAAATCCCCTGAGTTCCCTCAGATTATGGGGAGGTCGCATCTCTAGGATAGCCTTTACCTTATCAGGATCGACTTGAATGCCTTTAGCGGTAATGACAAATCCCAGGAATTTTCCACTAGATACTCCAAGAAAGGACTTTGTAGGGTTCATTTTGAGTTGATGTTGGCGCATCAATTCGAACACTGTCTTCAAGTCTTGGATGTGATTAGCCTTGAGGAGGCTTTTGATAGCGATATCGTCTACGTAACATTCCACTGTTTTGCGTAGCATGCTCATGAAATATGTTACTCATGGCTCACTGATATGTAGCCCCAGCATTCTTCAATCCAAAGGGCATGACTGTGTAGCAATATACCCCCAGTGGCGTACGGAAGGCAGTATGGTTCTCATCTTCAGGATGCATCTTGATCTGATTGTATCCTGAGAATCCGTCCATGAAAGACATGCGTTCAAAACCGCATGTGTTGTCGATTATGACATATGTGATGGGAAGAGGGAATTCATCCTTGGGGCAGGCTGCATTCAAATATTGGAAATCGATGCAAATACGCACTTTCCCTATTTTCTTCATGATTGGGACAACATTGGCGACCCAATCAAGATGTTGTTCTTCCCTGATGAACCCCCAGGCTATCAGCTTCTTGATTTCATCTTCAATGGCATCCATCATATCCATCTAAACCGGCGTTGATGTTGCTTTACGGGCTTCGCATCGGGCCGTATATTGAGTTTATGGGTAGCCACTTTTGGATCAAGTCCTGGCATATCATCATAATTACACACAAAGATATCGATATATTCTTTTATCAGTTGGATTATCTCTTCCCTTTCTGCTGGAGAAAGATTGTTACTAATAAATATCGGCTTTGGTGAAAGTTCGTCCCCAACATTGATTTAAATAACTTTGTCTTCAGTGGGCGGTTCTCTCTGCTCGAACCTAAGTTTCTATTGCGTATCCATTTGCTGAGCCCAGAAGTCATTTTCAAACGGTTCAGATTCCTGTTCGTCTGCTTCGAGAGAATCTGTCAATACCGTATTCACTGATAATGCTCGTTCGAGGTCAGCACATGAGCCGGAGGACGAAGAGCCATCTTGAGAAGAGGAAAAAGTACCCTCATTTGACTCGGAATTTGCAAAAGAAGTGGTATACCCTAACCCAAAATGAGTTTGTTGACAATAGGGATTGCCATGCAGTGGCATTCGGCTGCCCTTCCCATGGTTGAGACCTGGTTCCAGCCTCAAGTCATAACCCATACTCTGCATAATCTTCAAAGCTTGTGGGCTATATCGGTGAACCTGCATTTTTCCAGCATCGGACTCGTGGGAATCTTCTTGTATAGTCGGTTTGTTGCGCATGTGACCGAAGTCTATTGGATGCTGATTACTAAGAGTAGATGGGACAATAAAGATAGAATCCTCATGTGGCCCATATATCGTGATGACATTAGAGGGTGACGCTACTTCCCACACATACGGATGATATGAGTCTATAGCTTCCAAGAATTTTTGTGCTATAGGTTCCATATTGTTATGGGGAAAGGATTCATGATTTGGAATTTGAGCGTCAATATACTGGAAAGGAGAATCTTTATTATCGTCCGAAACCACGTTCCCGGTTGTATTTACATAAGTCGGCTGCTTATTATGCCTGAGGTTGATGACCAAAGGTGGGGGCTTCTGGTATAAAGTGATCACTAGGGGATCACTTCCTCCTCCTGATTTGGTTTAGTTCAAGTGGATAGCCATGGGTTCCATGACTTTTGGACGAGTAGTTTGCCCTTTCACCTTGATTGACAAAGGCTGCTCAGCAGAAGGTTCTTCTGGCTCCTGGCGGGATTCCTCCTCCATCTTGCTTGACACCTCCTTCATGTAATCTTGGGTGTATAGCATGGCATCGGAATAGTATGATTCTACTCCTTTGAACGGGTTAAGGTCAACAAACTCCGTTTGTACTATTCCTTGGGCGTCTACATATTTGAAGTATTGATGTAGAGTCGAAGGAACAATGTTATGGTCGTGGATCCATGGTCTGCCTAGCAGAATGTTGTAAGACACCTCTGAATCAATGACATAGCATGTAGCCACTGATCTAAGGTCACCAATTTGAATCCTCAAACGAATCTTCCCCAATGGCTTGCTCTTCCTGGTATTGAAGCCCACGATTGTGGTGGTGGTGTAAGCCAGTTCGCTGATAGGAATCCTCAGTGGTCTGAGCAGACTATGAGGGATAATGCTGATCGACGATCCCGGATCTACATGAATCCGTTCTACCTCCATGGAGCCGACATATCCAGTATAATAAAGAGGCTTGTCATGTCTATTATGTTTCAATAACATATCCTCTTGAGTGAAGGTGATGTTAGGGACTACTTCCATCATACTGTGGCATTGAGGACATGCCACGGGCTCTTTATCGGGAGACTTGAGCTGAGTCAAGCATGCATATGCCTGCATTAACACTTCACTCAAGGCCTGACGAGTATCTTTTGATAGCCTGAGTAGCTCAAAGATGGACAATCTGGCCGGAGTATTAGCCAATTAAGCCAAGATGTCAAAGTTATAAGGTTTATCTAAACCTTTGTATTGAATATTCTTTAAAGGTTTATCAAAACGAACTTCTTTCTGCTTGCCTTTGTCCACCAAAGTTGGTCTAGAAGGACCTGTTTCTGGTATAACAGGTTCAGGCTCTGAAGGTTTGGCAGCTGAAGTGTCTGTTGTTACTTCTTCCTGATTTCCTCCATAGTCCTTGTGGTAGGCTTTCCCTGACCGGGTTCCGGTAGCCAAAGCTTCATCTTCTGATTTCGGAGATATTACAACCATATGCCAGGGTTTGCATCTGGAGTTCTTTTTAGACTTAGCTTTAGTAGCTTGAGTCTCTTCCTCGATCTCGGACACCAAATCAGGATGAACCCACATAATCTCACCACGCTGGGTAGTTAGGGGTACCAGTTCATGATTTTGACCCCTGGCCGGAGGAAGATTAACAATGTTCATCATGGCCCGGGGAATAGGTACTACTCCGTCCGAAACTTCTTGAGGAGGCAGATCGCCGAATTGGAGAGAGATCATGTTGGCGGTAACTGTCTTCTCACTGTTGCGTAGAGTGATGGCCTTGGCGTCGATCAGCTCCTGGATTTTTCTTTTTAGTATATAGCACACCTTGGTGGGGTGATGTATATACCTATGGAAAATGTAGTACTTAGGATTATTGGTACTGTCGACTTCATTGGGCCGCTTTACTTCGGGAAGAGTGAGCTTGCCACTTTTGACTAGACAGTCGAATATGCTCGGAATGTCATCATCATCAAAAGAATATTCTTCTATAGGTCTAGAAGTCCCAGATTTTGTCTGCATAGTTGCCTGGCTAGGTTGTCTGGCCGTGTTAATCGCCAGAGCTTCCTTTCCTTTGGAACCACGAGGATGGTCGCTATTGGAGGATGACCGTTTTCCCTTGTCAGAGGTGGAGTTCATGATTCCATTGTCACACGCCTTTCGACTGTTGTCTTCAGCGACTACCGCTGAGATAATGAACGAGGGCCAATCATGGAACTGATATGGTCCTGTGAATACCGAGATCAGCGGGAGAAGGTTCTTCCGGCAAATATCCACCAAGGCAGAGTCTGGAACTCCGGGAGGCATATGCAAAATGACCTGACCAAAACGTTCAATAAAAGTACGAACGTTATCTTTCTCCTTCTGCTTTACTTCGATAAGCGATGACATAGACATGTCCATTCCTCCCTCGTAGAATCGAGCGAAGAACAGAGTCTTGAAATCTTCGAAGGAAGTAATGCAATTGTTCGCCAGACTACGGTACCACTGATAGGCTACGCCAGATAGACAGCCTTTAAACACTCGAGTGAGAAGGGCATCATTTCCTTGCAAAAACACTGTCATCATGCTAAAGTAGTTCATGTACTGACTTAGTGACGTCTTTCCCTCAAACAAAACCATAGCCTGTGGTTTGTATTTTGGTGGTAAAGGGATCTCGTCCCAGATAGCAAGGTATGGCTGATTGATCCCCAACTTCTTGAGCTGATCCTTATGCTTTAGGGCGTCAAATTAGGCTTTTAATTCCCGCACTGCTTGCATCGGATCTTCGGTTGGGAAAGGGACTGGCTGTATTGTGACCCCAACAGGAGGTAATATATTTTTTGGGTTAAGAGGTTGAGGAGCAGCTAATTCTTGATCTTGAATAGGCTCCTGACTTGATGGTATATCTACCCCCACCCGTAGTTGAGTCGGAGGAACAGGCGCAGTTGTGTGTTGAGTTACCAATATCATGGTATGCATCTCTTTGAGTGATGCTTCCAAAACAGCGATGCGTTGTTCCGTACTTCCTGATGGGGAAGCTTCTTCATGTTCATCTCCAATAGCATAGACTCCCATTTCTCGGGATGCTACCGAGGGATTGGTATAGATCTCTGTAGAGATCGAGTCTATACTATCAGTATCACACTCAGGAAATTATCGACCCCCAGTGTCGGAATCGAAAGAATATGAAACCGGTTGTCGCGACCTTGAGCGAGTGTTTCAAAAAATACCTGCTTCAATGTTCTCAAGGAGTCTGTCGAATCTCCTTTGGTTCGGAGTTCTAGAGGGGTAACGTCTTGAACTTGACCTTCCTCTAGGAATGTGTGATGCCATGTTTACCGATGCGAATGTCGGTTCTTCTTCCTGTAAGGGCAAAGAGTAGTTCAACTGGTCGAAAACTGACCATTTTGCCTTAGAACAGTAATAATTAACTACAACTTTATGGCTATTACAACAATGCTCCCTAGGGGTATAATAGACATGTCAGAAGATCCCTTGTCTTTGCATTTCTGGATCAAGAAATCGCGCAAATCAGGGGGATTAATAGAAGAAGAAGAAGAAGGCTTATTCTGCCTTTTTATATTAGTCGGAACATGGATATTGGGAACCATGACCCTCTCACTGCCATACGTATACAGCAGTTCAGCCATGTGAGTAGCAGCTGATCCATAAGGAGCGAATCTATCCACAGACTGGGCCTTCTTTACGTCGAGGGGTTGGTCCTGGCGTAATCTAGAACTCTGCTCAGGTTGGCGTAAAACTGAGGAAGTCCTCAAAGGGCCATCAGCGTTCCGCGTAATCTGAAGAGCAGGCAACTTCTTCTCTTGATGGCATAAAAGCCGAGAGTTTGAGAAATTTGCCACTTGCTTTCCCTTGTGGAGATTGCAGGGACCATCTGCCCCCTTATAGGCGGGAGAGGTATTTTTATGCGCATAGCGCATTTGAAATTTCTGACTTGGCGCTGAGGCCTTGTCAGAAACTACGTCTGCCCCGCCAGAGACGGGAGACGAGTTTTTACGCGCAGGGCGCGTTTGAAATATCTGATTTGGCGCTGAGGCCTTGCCAGAAATTATGTCAGCCACGTCAGCGACGGGAGACAAATTTTTACGCGCAGGGCACGTTGTAGACTTCTGGATTGGCGCTGAGGCATTGCCAGAAGCTTCGTCTGCCATATCACAGATGGAAGACGGGTTTTTATGCACAGAGCGTATAGGTTGGGATGCCACAACCTTGTTGATCGAAGAGAGAGAGCCTTCAGGAAGGATAGAGGATATCCGGGGCATCCATACTTTACGCAGCTTCCTGCTGTCCTGAACAGAGAGGGAATGAGAGCTACCCCCTGCGCGAAGCATATCTTCATAAGTAGATTGGTCGAACTGGACGACCAAAGTCTTCTTCGTTGCTCCGACGGATATAACATTCTGTTGAGCAATGACTTTCTCATCAGAAGAGAAAGAAGTCCCCAGCAGAGTCGCCATCTTGTGTTTGATAATAAACGAAAGAAATAAAACTAGGTTTATACGAAACCCTTTCTTTGGTTTACAAACAAGAAAAAGAAATACAATTAATCCTATACGAGGATATTAAGTACAAAAGTTTGATTCTGGGAAAATATTGCTATAGGAGTCTGATCTGCGGTCGATCACTTTGTCCCTTAGACCATACGATGACGAAGAAGTGCTGTAGAAGACGAAACATGAGCTTCAAAGACTGCAGAAGGGATTGAACTCTCGTTGCTAAAGCTCTCTATATGTGCTCTCTGAACCTTGAAGTCTGTCATGCCCCGATCTCCTACAAGCAAATCGGCCGTTCCCGTTAGGCGAGAATCACCGTGCCAGCACTCCCGCGGAATGATTGCTTTGACCCATCTGGGCATGATGCCGCACGAGCGTGAGCCACGCCTGTGCAAGGCCGAGGTTCATTGGCTGGTGGTAAGAGTTCTAAGCCACAGAGTCGCATAGATTGTCCGAGTGCAGCAGAGTCATAAACATATAGCGATTTGGTAACAGGTTCACTGAGTCGACAATATAGCGAAAGCATTGAATAACACAAGTTGAAGTAAAGAAACTCTTTATTGATATAAACATGTGTTACAGGCGGCGTATAGCCGAGATTACAAGTCGCTCAAGCCTCTCCCTGAAACAGTAAAAGCGTGCCAAGTGGCTACAATTGGATGATTGTACAGGCGATGATCAGGCGATGTTTAGGCGAAGTTCATAATATTATGTCTTGTATATGTGCTTCAGTTCCGGACGCAATGATGCTTCGGAGTGATCTCCATACCTTAGCATGCACGAAGGAGGCATCCGCACCGAACGAGGTTCTCCCGCACCCTGCATACAAACTGGTGGATTATCAGTACATTGAATGCACTGGTAGGGAAGCTACTCGCCCGCTAAACAAATCCAAACACGTAATATAAGTTCCGTGCACAACTATTAAGTTGTCTGTCTAGTTGCCTTAGAATCAGTTTCATGCAACATTGAATAGCCTAATCCGTGTGGCAATGCGCCGTACAACATGAGAGAAAACACGGCGAGACTTACCAACTTACCATTTGTCCTTCCCTGTCCAAGGCAAACATTATTATTTCAAGCATGGCATGTATGAACATTCAGGCGATAGCATATGCAAAAATGAGTATGGTTATTTTGTTCAAGTTTAAATACACGAGGTGGACATAGTCAAGGATAAGGATAACATGTAACGAGAGCACACAATGAACACACGATGCGCTACAAGTTATCCCATCCGCACACGATGACTAAGCCACAAGTTTAATTGCATACAATGATCACTGGCTTGATGCCATAATGGACTAGTCATGGACATGGATAGCATGCAACGAGAGCTCATATTGGATACATGATAACACACGATGCATTGCAAGCTATCCAATCCGTACACGATGACTACACACGAAGTCTGCCCGGATCGGATCGGTGCCAGTGCCCCAGCACCGTTCGCAAAACTTATACCCTTGTGCACAAATTATCCATGATCGAACACGATTATTAATTCACACTTCATGTAGTTAAGGCAACACGAGCACACGACAAGCAGTATTGCATGATTCATTTAGCCATTGGATATGCACAGTCTCCTGGGCTAATGTAAGCCCGCTCGAGGGAGACTTGCACAGATCTGAATACCTGAATGAGTCTTGCCACAGGAGTATGATTCTTTTACTTGATATAATGCAGTCCCCTGGATCGGGAACTACTTTGGCAAACTTACGGTCCCGGATACTTGCAGGTTCATTCAGGCATGGAACGACTACTTAGTAGTCTTCCCGGGGGTTTGGATGAGAACAAGGCAACATTCAAGCAGACAAGCTTGCGTTTCTAAGGAAGATAAGTAAACACGTTTGCTCGGACTTGAAGGTAAGCCGAGAGATGAAACCGTTAGGGACATAGCATGCGAGGGTCTGAATATAAGAAGTATTTCAATTTCCATGTTCTTGCAAAAGCAACACAAGTTAGGATTTTTCCCTTAGCTAGGTGCGTTGGATTTATTAGCATGCAGGGGATGATTCACCTAGCGACTAGCATGTATCATTCCAGATTTTATGTGTACTGGCTAAGTAAAGACAAGTTTACCGTAGCTACCCACCTTAGTGATGATTCGCCTCGGTAGAGCGATACGTCAAGCGAGCCTCTGAAAGCCTAAGCTGGATTCCTGTAGGGGCAAGTCTGCATATCCTTTGCTTCTCCTTTGAGGCAAAGCAGGTCGGGACAGTTGTACTTGTGCCGTTCGAGCCGGCAGTCCGCTAGAATGGAACGGGGTATTACATCCTACCCAACTTAGAAAAAGTCTCATCCTCGAGACTTACTAAGGACAAGCAGTACGTTTCAATCAATTTTGATTTAACGATACAAGGCTGAGGAAAACCTATACAAGTCGTTGTACTTGTTTCATTTGGATATTCACTTGTACAAGCATCGAGATCGGCATATCGCTTAGTCTGGATCGTGCGCACTTTCGAAGTGCACTTCTAGCGTGAACACGTCAACCAGCTTAGTGATAGCGAAGTCTTAGCACTCGAGTTTCACCTTTCCTTATGTCTTGGATGGTGTACTAGTTCAAGGCGTCCCTCGAATAGATGCATTCAACCAAACTTAGAGTTAGTGAAATCGGACAAGCTACTGCGATACTCTTAAGGGTTCGCACAAGTTGGCACAAAGGCCACTTGCAGCACAACAATATGCAAGCAATCATATCAACCAAAACATATTTTGAAAGTATCTAGACTTATTATTGAAACATCCCATCGAGGCATTGAGAGAGAGCATGCATATAACCCATGAACGAGCTTTCAAAGCTGTAATAATCGAAGTAAAGTTCAAAGGTGTAGAAGCCAAGCTCTGATACCATTATGTCACGCCCCGATCTTCTGCAGGCAAATCGGCCGTTCCCGCTAGGCGAGAATCACCGCGCTAGCGCTCCCACAGAATGATCGCTTTGACCCATCTGGGCGTGATGCCGCACGAGCGTGAGCTACGCCCGTGCAAGGCCGAGGTTCATTGGCTGGCGGTAAGAGTTCTAAGCCACAGAGTCGCACAGATTATCCGAGTACAGCGGAGTCATAAACGCATAGCGATTTGGTAACAGGTTCACTGAGTCGACAATATAGCAGAAGCATTGAATAACACAAGTTGAAGTAAAGCAACTCTTAATTGATATAAATATGTGTTACAGGCGGCGTATAGCCGAGATTATAAGTCGCTCAAGCCTCTCTCTGAAACAGTAAAAGCGTGCCAAGTGGCTACAATTGGATGATTGTACAGGCGATGATCAGGCGATGTTCAGGCGATGTTCACAACATTATGTCTTGTATATGTGCTTCAGTTTCGGACGTAACTGTCACGACCCGCACCCGAAAATTCGGGCACGAGTGCGTGGGTACGTCCAGCCTACGCCGCAGAGTCGGCGGTAGTACGCTGTCTGGGTCAAATCCATCTAAACTAAACTAGCTCATTCACAATTAACATAGGCAAGATAATAATGAGAACAGAAACTTAAGATTGCAACTGAAATAAATACGACAACAGATTCAAATGTTTTAGTACAGAAATTCAAAATGAAATCGGGGACAAACCCGATTAAATAAGATAAGAAACAGAAATAAAAGGTAGCTACTGCTAGCTACTCAGCAGCAGGGGTCTCCTGGGTGGGATCTGGCTCCTCATAAGTATCATCTGTCCCCTCGTAGGGACCATAATATGTAGGGACAAGATCCTCATCATCGCCTAAATCAACAGATCCAGCCAGGAAAGGAGCAAAGTACACAGTGCACAACAAGATTAAACTAAATATTTATGACAATTAAAATGAATATCATGTTGAGAAACTACATAAAAGAACATCAACATCTCAGAGTTAATGCTATAAACAGGAATATGAGAAAATAGAAATAAATAAGACAGGAAATGAAACTACAACAGTCAGCAAGACGTAACATGACCAGAAACTATCTGTGTGAACTTGTGTTTAGTTTTTAGATGACATAGTTGGCATGTAGGGGTTTATAAGGCTAATTCGGCCGTCATAAATGGCTATTAAACAGGGAAAATCGAGATCCGGCTGAGGTACAGTCGCGTACCAACAGCTATTAAACAGGGCAGGGGAAAGGGTAAACTACATGCCTTCTAGTATTCTCCCACCCGACATGAACTCCAAATATTCAAGAAATAAAATCCAGCATTTCTAACACTAGGTGTAATCATCAAGGGTACTAGTAAAGCAGGGAATTAATTATCACAATATAAAGATTTAACTTGAAGTGCAGGTACTTGCCTGTTGTTTGGATCTGATTAATTGGTTCTTGGGGAAATTTTAAGAGATGAGTCCAAAAGCTGAAATAGACATTACCATCACGCTCAAAAGATATCAAATAGCTAGAAACGCCTGTCCTTGGGTCCAATTTGGAGACAAGAGCAAAAACGGCAGTTTCGGGTCAAAACGGGGTCCTCCGGTGGGCCCGCTTTGCACCGAAAAACGTGTCCAGGTCAAAGGTCTCCAAATTCACCAAACTTAGTGTCAACAGGTCAGGAACGCTGATACGAACCCAACGGAACTTCCAGATTTGGATTTCGATGAGCCGAACACAAAATTGCCCGTCGAGCGGGGCCTGTGGGGCCCACGACACGCGATTTCGTCAACGTTATCAGAATCGAACCAAATTGACCCATAGGACCAGCGTATCGCTACGAGTTCGATGGCGCAAGTTTCGTCTCGATCTGACGAGTGTACAAGAAGTTAGGGCAAAATGCCGAAAAGTCGGATACGGGGCGATGTCCGCGGATACGCGTTGATTCCGGTGTGCACGCACACCCGAATCAGCTTCCACGAAATCTCACACGTCCTTATCGATGACGCGCACATATCTGTGAAGATCGCACTCGACCAAGTCGTCCCGTTTGGCGGGGCGCACTCAGTTCCGGGGTGAAACAGGGTCTGGTTTTTTATGTTTTTGGATCGCGGTGTGCGATCACCACAGGACGCGATGCCCCGAACAGTTTATCCGGACACCGAGAGGGTCATACAGGCTTCGCAACGTAATTTACGGAATTGAAAACAGAGTTACGAGCAAAAAGTTACACGCACCTGAAGGGGACCCGAAAAACAGGGTCGAGTCATGTCCGACACGTGTCCGACTCGTGTCGGACACAGGATCCTAGGGTTAGGGTTTTGGGGACGCTGCGGTGTGGCCGGCCGGGGGTACGCCGGAGGTGGGCTGGGGCTGCTCGTCGGCTGCGGTCGAGACGGGGCGGAGGCGTTGGCCGGTCGGCGGAGCTCTGGGAGGCGGCGGCGGCGTCCTGGGAAGAAGAAGGAGGAGAGGGAAGAAGGAGGAGGCGCCGGCTGGGTGGTCGAGGCGGTCGGGTCCAGCGAGGGGAGAGGGAGGAGGACCTGCAGCGGAGAGGGGCGGCGTCGTCTATGGTTCAGGCGGTGGGATTCGGCTGGGGAAGAAGAGGGAAGGGGTAGGGGTTTTTATAGGTGAGCCGAGGAGGAGGTTGGCCGGGAGAGGCGGCGGCGAGGTCGGCTTCGTGGCGCGGGGTGCGGGAGAGGTGGCCGGCGGAGGCGCCGCGTGGCCGGGCTGGTCGGCGGCTGACCGAATCTCGTGGGGACGTGGGGGAGAAGGGTGGCCGGGTTCGGGTTCACGGGCGGGTCGGGTCTGGCTGACCCGACCCGACCCGGTAAGGGGCGGGCTGGGCCGGAGGCTAACGGGCCGGTCCATTGGGCCGGGCCGGCCCAAGGAGAAGAGAAAAAATAAAAATAAAAATAAAAATAGATAATAATAAATAAATAAATAAACAGTTAATTAATTAATTAAAATTGTTTTTAGGTATTTAAAAATAGGTCTGAGGCCCAGAAAAATCTAGAAAAATTACCCTAAGTCCAGTTTTTCATTTTACACCCAAAAATGTTATTTCTATGATATTTTAATATTATTTATTAACAATTAAAAATTATTTAATAATTAAGAACCTTGATTTTAATTTCAAAAAATTTCCAGAAAATTCCAGAAAATTGGGAAAAATCCAAGATTTAATAATTTAAAAATTCAGGGGGTTTACAACCTACCCAACTTACAAAAATTTTATCCTCGAAATTTAAGAATAATAAAGGCGCGAAAGGAAAGGCCGAGAATTAAAATATACCTCAGGGTTCAAAAAGATAGGGGTATCGCTCTCTAATCTCGTCTTCTCGCTCCCAGGTGGATTCGCCGGGAGAATGGTGCTTCCAAGCTACGCGAACCAGGAAAATGACCTGGTTCCGTAGAACTTTCTCCGATCGATCCAGTATCTCCACGGGTTGCTCTTGGTAAGTCAGACTTGGGCCTACTTCGAGCTCTGAGTGATCTAAAATGTGGCTGGGGTCTGACACGTACTTTCTCAGCTGCGACACGTGGAAGACGTTATGGACTCCATCCAGAGAGGGTGGCAATGCCAGTCGGTATGCCACTTCTCCGATTTTCTCCTGAATGCCAAAAGGTCCAATAAATCTTGGGCTGAGTTTTCCACTCCTTCCGAACCTAATAGTGCCACGTGTCGGAGAAATCTTCAAGAATACCAGTTCTCCAACCTTTAACAAAGTCATAATCAAGTCTTAGTTCCATAATCAAAATGTTTAAATTGACTTGAATTTCATAAATTTAATTACCTCAAATTCCAAGGGCCTTCGGTGGCTATTTGCCCAATGTCGTTGCCTGTCTTGAGCCACTCGAAGTCTGTCCCTTATTTGCTTTACCTTCTCAGTTGAATCGATCACCATCTCTGGTCCCAACAGGGCTCTTTCTCCAACGTCATCCCATGACAGCGGGGTACGACATCTTCGTCCATACAGAGCTTCAAATGGAGTCATCTCAATACTTGCTTGGTAACTGTTATTATAAGAGAACTCCACAAGATGTAGATAGTCTTCCCAGGATCCTCTAAAATCCAGAACACATGTACGGAGCATATCTTCAAGTATCTGGATTGTACGTTCCGATTGTCCATCGGTTTGTGGATGATAAGCTGTGCTGAATTTGAGTTGAGTCCCCAAGCTGGCTTGTAAGCTCTTACAGAAGTGAGAGGTGAATCTTGAATCTCGGTCGGAGACAATACTTACTGGAACTCCATGCAGCCTAACAATATGTCTGATATATAAATCTGCCAGCTTCTCTGTAGATAGCCCCACTTTGAAAGGTAGAAAATGTGCAGACTTGGTCAGTCTATCTACTATCACCCAAATTGTATCCTTTCCACTATGTGTCCTTGGAAGTCCGGAAACAAAATCCATTATGATATGTTCCCACTTCCACTCCGGAATGGGTAGTGGTTGAAGCAATCCTCCAGGTCTTTGTCTTTCTGCCTTGACTTGCTAGCACACTAAACAACGAGATACGAACCTGGCTACTTCTCCTTTTATGCCACGCCACCAAACATAAGTCCTCAGGTCCTTGTACATCTTGTTGGCTCCTGGATGTATAGAGTATTGCGATCTGTGCGCCTCTTGCATAATTTCTTCTCTTATGTCTCCTTGAGGTACACATAATCTATCGCCATGCCTCAGTGATCCATCCTCATGAATTCTGAAATCTTCCACTAATCCAGCTTGCACTTGTCCTCGAAGGCTTCGCAGGCCTTCGTCTTGAAACTGAGTCTCCTTGATCTTGTCTATTAAAGTAGACTGAATCTGCAAGTTCATCATTTGGCCTTCTTTTCCTGGGATAATTACTTCAATACCTAAACTTTCCAAGTCCTCTAGCAGGTGTCTGTCCATAGTCAAGTACATCGCCATAGGATATCTGCTTAGAGCATCAGCAACTACATTGGCCTTCCCAGGATGATATTGAAGGGTGATATCAAAGTCTTTCATTAGTTCCAGCCACCTTCTTTGCCTCATGTTCAGCTTTTTCTGAGTGAAGATATATTTTAGACTTTTATGGTCCGTAAATATTTCTACCCTTTCTCCATAAAGATAATGCTTCCATAGCTTAAGAGCAAAACTGACAGCTGCCAATTCTAAATCATGAGTTGGATAATTCTTTTCATGAGGTCGAAGCTGTCTAGAGGCATATGCTATTACTTTCTTGTTCTGCTCCAATACACAACCTAGACCTTTTCCAGAAGCATCACTATAAATAGCGAAACCTCCGGTTCCAGAAGGTAAGGTCAGAATAGGGGCAGTAGTCAGCCTTTTCTTCAATTCCTCAAAAGCATGCTGACATTCATCAGTCCAGGTGAACTCTTCATCCTTCCTTGTTAATTTTGTCATGGGTTCAGCAATTCTTGCAAAGTCCTTCACAAACTTCCGATAGTAGCCAGCTAGTCCCAGGAAGCTTCTAATCTCTGCTATAGAGTCTGGAGTGGGCCAGGATTCTACTGCCGCTATCTTCTTAGGATCTACTGCTATTCCATCTCCAGTCACAATATGTCCCAAGAATTCTACTTTGTCTAGGAAGAAAGCACATTTAGATAATTTTTTATAAAGTTTTTCCTTCCTCAAAGTCTCCAATGCTAACCTCAAATGTTCTTCATGTTCTTCGGGGGTCTTGGAGTAGATCAAAATATCATCAATGAAGACCACTACAAATTTGTCTAGGTATGGCTGGAAAACTCTGTTCATTAAGTTCATAAAAACAGCTGGAGCATTCGTCAACCCGAACGGCATTACTAAGAATTCGTAGTGTCCGTTCCGGGTATTGAAAGCAGTTTTAGGGATGTCTTCCTTTCTCACCCTTACTTGGTGGTAACCAGACCTCAAATCAATCTTTGAAAATACCCAAGCTCCACTCAACTGATCAAATAGGTCATCTATCCTGGGCAGGGGATACTTATTCTTAATTGTTAAGGCATTCAAGGCCCTATAGTCAATACACATTCGGGATGTTCCGTCCTTCTTGGGCACAAATAATACTGGAGCTCCTCAGGGTGAGACACTAGACCTAATGAAGCATTTGTCTTCTAGTTCTTTGATTTGCTCATTTAGTTCTAGTATCTCCTTCTTGTTGATTCTGTAGGAATTTTGAGATACTGGTGCTGCTCCTGGCACTAAGTCAATAGAGAATTCAACTTCTCGGTCTGGGGGTAAGCCTGGAAGATCCTCAGGAAAGACATCAAGGTATTCAGAGATGATGGGTAGTGGCAATTCTTCTGTTACTAGGGCTCCACAAATTTTGTTATTACCCATTTCTCTAGAACCTCTAGCAAATTTAAATTCTGGCTTGTCAGGGGGCCTGAAGATTACACTACCTCTATGGCAGTCTATAGTGGCATGATGTTGACTCAACCAATCCATACCTAGTATAATATCAAAACTGGGCACTGGCATTACGAGTAGCCTAGCATACAGTTCTCTTCCACACAATGTAATAGGGCAATTGTTACAGGCATCACTAACCGGGATAATTCCTCCACCGGTAATGATCTTATAACAATTCCTAAGGGGTTTAGTGATTAAGCTATGCTTCATAAGGAAATCTACTGACATGAATGAATGTGAAGCTCCAGAGTCAAATAAAGTAATAGCTGGTATTGAATTTATAAGCACAGAACCTGTGATCACGTCTGCTGTGGCTTCAGCTTCTTCCAGAGTCATTGCATAAGCACGGCCTTGCTGCGGTGCACCCCTCTGTTGCTGCTGTTGGTGCTGAGCAAAGCGTTGTTGTTGTGTTGGAAGCGGGGGTCCCCTCTGTTATGCTGCTGGGGCCCTGGCCTGGGCTGGAGCCTTTGGTGCAGCGGTGCATCCTTGAGCAGCTGGACAGTCCCTCATTTGATGCGCTGCTGAGCCGCAGTAGAGGCAGGCACCTAGCCTCTTCCTGCAGACTTGCCAAGTATGACCTGGTTTTTGGCAAAAGTTACAAGCAGCAGCTTGTTGGTTCTGTCCTTGAGCCTGGTGTTGGGGTGCTGGAGCTCGAGGGAGAGGACGCTGAGTTTGCTGCGGGGCCCTCTGTTGTTGTTGTTGTTGTTGTTGTTGAAAAGGGCATTTGTTGGGTCCCGCATTTCCGGTATCTCTCTCCCATTTCAGTTTATGCCCCATATCTCTCTCAACGCCTTATGCCACGCTCAGGATTTCTTCATAGGTGCGAGCTCGGCTGGTGGTGACAACAAGGCGAATATCCGGAGATAGCCCCTTCTTGAATCTACGGGCTCTGTCCTCCGGGGTACGAACCATGTACTCCGCAAAGTGGTTCAACCTGCTAAATTCAGCAGTATACTCATCAACAGACAGGTTACCTTGTTTCAGTCTCTCGAATTGGCTTTCGAGAGCTTCCCGAGCCACTTCGGGGTAGAATTTCTCCTTGAATAGCCTCTTGAAGTCCTCCCAGGTGAGGTCAGGAGCAGATAGTTGGGGTTCATCTCTAAACCAGGTTCGAACAATGTCGAACAGTTGCAGGCTTGCGGACTCCACTTTGAGATCATCAGGAACCCGAGCAGTCTTCAGGAGTCTCTCGACGTTCTCTATCCATTCATCGGCATAGAGAATGCCCTCAGTTCCGTAGAATTCCAGGGGTCTAAGATTTTTGAAGTCTTTGGCACTCCCTGGCCTCTTGAGTGGCGACTCCTGGGACCTAAGAGCTTCTGAGAGGCTGGTCCGCAGAAGTGCAGTCTGTTCTTTCTGGGATTCCACCAATCCCTGGAATACTCCAAGTAGCTGTGCCCCATCCAGAGTAACTGCCGGAACAGATGGAGGCGGCGGGAGTGCAAGAGTCTCGGGCATATTTTTCTCAGCTGGTTCTGATGTGCCTCCTACTGTGTTCCTGGTCTGGACCATTCTGAAAGATTAAGGGATAGGAAGATCAGAATAGAATATTTGGAAATCAAAGGCGATAGGAAAATTGAGCAGAAATGATATCAAGAATTGAAATAAGGACCCTATACTGTGAATGAGCTTTTCCTAGAATCCTTAATCTTATTCCATACCCTGTCCTAGGGTATTACCCTATTTTGGGATAGGACCTGCATGGGCCACCATAAAAATGTGTCACGACCCGCACCCGGAAATTCGGGCACGAGTGCGTGGGTACGTCCAGCCTACGCCGTAGAGTCGACGGTAGTACGCTGTCTAGGTCAAATCCATCTAAACTAAACTAGCTCATTCACAATTAACATAGGCAAGATAATAATGAGAACAGAAACTTAAGATTGCAACTAAAATAAATACGACAACAGATTCAAATATTTTAGTACAGAAATTCAAAATGAAATCGGGGACAAACCCGATTAAATAAGATAAGAAACAGAAATAAAAGGTAGCTACTGCTAGCTACTCAGCAGCAGGGGTCTCCTGGGTGGGATCTGGCTCCTCATAAGTATCATCTGTCCCCTCGTAGGGACCATAATATGTAGGGGCAAGATCCTCATCATCGCCTAAATCAATAGATCCAGTCAGGAAAGGAGCAAAGTACACAGTGCACAACAAGATTAAACTAAATATTTATGATAATTAAAATGAATATCATGTTGAGAAACTGCATAAAAGAATATCAATATCTCAGAATTAATGCTGTAAACAGGAATATGAGAAAACAGAAATAAATAAGACAGGAAATGAAACTACAACAGTCAGCAAGATGTAACATGACCAGAAACTATCTGTGTGAACTTGTGTTTGGTTTTTAGAATACATAGTTGGCATGTAGGGGTTTATAAGGCTAATCCGGCCGTCATAAACGGCTATTAAACAGGTAAAATCGAGATCCGACTGAGGTACAGTCGCGTACCAACAGCTATTAAACAGGGCAGGGGAAAGGGTAAACTACATGCCTTCTAGTATTCTCCCACCCGACATGAACTCCAAATATTCAAGACATGAAATCCAGCATTTCTAACACTAGGTGTAATCATCAAGGGTACTAGTAAAGCAGGGAATTAATTATCACAATATAAAGATTTAACTTGAAGTGCAGGTACTTGCCTGTTGTTTGGATCTGATTAATTGGTTCTTGGGGAAATTTCCAGAGATGAGTCCAAAAGTTGAAATAGACATTACCATCACGCTCAGAAGATGTCAAATAGCTAAAAACGCCTGTCCTTGGGTCCAATTTGGAGACAAGGGCAAAAACGGCAGTTTCGGGTCAAAACGGGGTCCGCCGGTGGGCCCGCTTTTCACCGAAAAACGTGTCCGGGTCAAAGGTCTCTAAATTCACCAAACTTAGTGTCAACAGGTCAGGAACGCTGATACGAATCCAACGGAACTTCCAGATTTGGATTCCGATGAGCCGAACACAAAATCGCCCGTCGAGCGGGGCCTGTGGGGCCCACGACACGCGATTTCGTCAACGTTCTCAGAATCGAACCAACTTGACCCACAGGACCAGCGTATCGCTACGAGTCCGATGGCGCAAGTTTTGTCTCGATCTGACGAGTGTACAAGAAGTTAGGGCGAAAAGCCGAAAAGTCGGATACGGGGCGATGTCCGCGGATACGCGTTAATTTCGGTGTGCACGCACACCCGAATCAGCTTCCACGAAATCTCACACGTCCGTATCGACGACGCGCACGTATCTGTGAAGATCGCACGCGACCAAGTCATCCCGTTTGGCGGGACGCACTCAGTTCCGGGGTGAAATAGGGTCTAGTTTTTCCTGTTTTTGGATCGCGGTGTGCGATCACCACAGGACGCGATGCCCCGAACAGTTTGTTCGGACACCGAGAGGGTCATACAGGCTTCGCAACGCAATTTGCGGAATTGAAAACAGAGTTACGAGCAAAAAGTTACACGCACCTGAAGGGGACCCGAAAAATAGGGTCGAGTCGTGTCCGACACGTGTCCGACTCGTGTCGGACACAGGATCCTAGGGTTAGGGTTTTGGGGACGCTGCGGTGGGTGGCCGGCCGGGGGTACGCCGGAGGTGGGCTGGGGCTGCTCGTTGGCTGCGTTCGAGACGGGGCGGAGGCGTTGGCCGGTCGGCGGAGCTCTGGGAGGCGGCGGCGGCGTCCTGGGAAGAAGAAGGAGGAGAGGGGAGAAGGAGGAGGCGCCGGCTGGGTGGTCGAGGCGGTCGGGTCCGGCGAGGGGAGAGGGAGGAGGAGCTGCAGCGGAGAGGGGCGGCGCCGGCTAGGGTTCAGGCGGTGGGATTCGGCTGGGGAAGAAGAGGGAAGGGGTAGGGGTTTTTATAGGTGAGCCGAGGAGGAGGTTGGCCGGGAGAGGAGGCGACGAGGTCGGCTTCGTGGCGCGGAGTGCGGGCGAGGTGGCCGGCGGAGACGCCGCGTGGCCGGGCGGGTCGGCGGCTGACCGAATCTCGCGGGGACGTGGGGGAGAAGGGTGGCCGGGTTCGGGTTCGCGGGCGGGTCGGGTCTGGCTGACCCGACCCGACCCGGTAAGGGGCGGGCTGGGCCGGAGGCTAACGGGCCGGTCCATTGGGCCGGGCCGGCCCAAGGAGAAGAGAAAAAATAAAAATAAAAATAAAAATAAATAATAATAAATAAATAAATAAACAGTTAATTAATTAATTAATTAAAATTGTTTTTAGGCATTTAAAAATAGGTCTGAGGTCCAGAAAAATCTAGAAAAATTACCCTAAGTCCAGTTTTTCATTTTACACCCAAAAATGTTATTTCCATAATATTTTAATATTATTTATTAATAATTAAAAATCATTTAATAATTAAGAACCTTGATTTTAATTTCAGAAAATTCCAGAAAATTGAGAAAAATCCAAGATTTAATAATTTAAAATTCAGGGGGTTTACAGCAACGATGCTTCGGAGTAATCTTCACACCTTAGCATGGACGAAGGAGACATCCGCACCGAACGAGGTTCTCTCGCACCCTGCATACAAACTGGTGGATTATCAGTACATTGAATGCACTGGTGGGGAAGCTACTCGCCCGCTCGACAAATCCAAACACGTAATATAAGTTCCGTGCACAACTATTAAGTTGTCTGTCTAGTTGCCTTAGGATCAGTTTCATGCAACATTGAATAGCCTAATCCGTGTGGCAGTGCGCCGTGCAACATGAGAGAAAACACGGCGAGACTTACCAACTTACCATTTGTCCTTCCCTGTCCAAGGCAAACATTATTATTTCAAGCACGACATGTATAAATATTCAGGCGATAGCATATGCAAACATGAGTATGGTTATTTTGTTCAAGTTTAAATATACGAGGTAGACATAGTCAAGGATAAGGATAACATGCAACGAGAGCACACGATGAACATACGATGTGCTGCAAGTTATCCCATCCGCACACGATGACTAAGCCACAAGTATAATTGCACACGATGATCACTGGCTTGATGTTATAATGGACTAGTCATGGACATGGATAACATGCAAAGAGAGCTCATATTGGATACACGATAACACACGATGTATTACAAGCTATCCAGTCCGCACACGATGACTACACACGAAGTCTGCCAGGATCGGATCGGTGCCAGTACCCCAGCACCGTCCGCATAACTTATACCCTTGTGCACAAGTTGTCCATGATCGAACACGATTATTAATTCACACTTCATGCAGTTGAGGCAACACGAGCACACGACAAACAGTATTGCATGATTCATTTAGCCATTGGGTATGCGCAGTCTCCTGGGCTGATGTAAGCCCACTCGAGGGAGACTTGCACAGATCTTTATACCTGAATGAGTCTTGCCACAGGAGTATGATTCTTTTACTTGATATGATGCAGTCCCCTGGATCGGGAACTGCCTTGGCGACCTTACGGTCCCGGATACTTGTAGGTTCATTCAGGCACAAAACGACTACTTAGTAGTCTTCCCGGGGTTTGGATGAGAACAAGGCAACATTCAAGCAGACAAGCATGCGTTTCTAAGGAAGATAAGTAAACACGTTTTCTCGGACCCGAAGGTAAGCCGAGAGATGAAACCGTTAGGGACTTAGCATGCGAGGGTCTGAATATAAGCAGTATTTCAATTTCCATGTTCTAGCATAAGCAACACAAGTTGGGATTTTTCCCTTAGCTAGGTGCGTTGAATTTATTAGCATGCAGGGGTTGATTCACCTAGCGACTAGCATGTATCATTCCAGATTTATGTGTGCTGGCTAAGTAAAGACAAGTTCACCGTAGCCACCCACCTTAGCGATGATTCGCCTTGGTAGAGCGATACGTTAAGCGAGCCTCTGAAAGCCTAAGCCAGATTCCTGTAGGGGCAAGTCTGGATATCCTTTGCTTCTCCTTTGAGGCAAAGCAGGTCGGGACAGTTGCACTTTTGCCGTTTGAGCCGGCAGTCCGCTAGAACGGAACGGGGTGTTACAACCTCTCGACCTTTCAACTCTTCGACCCTTGTCCTCCGTGGCCGGAGGTCTCTATTTATAGAGTTCAATGACAGTAACCGTCCAGTCAGCATAGAAGCCGAACAGTGGAGAGTGTGGCACTTTTTATGCGGCGGTTATAATAACTGCCACCCACGTATAAATGATCTTCTAAATTCGCGTGTGACGCGTGTCCTATTACGAGGTAACAGGTAACGCGTATAACTTCTGCGAAGATCACGGCATGTAAGCCACGTAGGTAACTTCCCCTCGCGTAGAAAAGGTTAGCGTAGAAGCCAAATAACTGTCACTTTGGCGTAGAAGCCAAATAGTTATCTTGTAGGCGTAGAAGCCAAGTAGGCGTAGAAGCCGAATAGTTGTCAAATTGGCGTAGAAGCCAAGTGGACGTAGAAGTCGAGTTCTGTATAAAGCTTGATGCTTTACACATATAGCCCAAATCAGCGTATTTCAAGGAGATAGCGTACGGCGTGCTCCTATAGCTGAAAATAGCCTGGTCGGCATAATGTGTGGGGATGGTGATATGGACGTATTAGTCCTAATTATTGCTCACCCAGTCTTTGAAAGTAGAACCAAATCTTGTGCATTAAATGCAGAGATCTGCCCCCATCTCGCGCATTAATGGCAGAGACGTGCCTCGAATTCTGTACGAAGAGCAGCTTTTGACGTGGCGGTCGGTTTCGTCTCGTCCTGAGCGTAAAAGCTCGTATCTGCCTACGTAAAACAGGTAACGTATTCCTTGGATGCGTAAATAACGTCTTAATTCAAGGCCTTGTCACTAAACGACGGTCTTGGGCTCTGTACAGAATCATCATTATAGCCGTCGTCTGGATAGTCGTGTAGTACTCTTTGTCAGGAGTCAGGTTCATTGTACTGTCTGACAGGTTCATTCGAGGGATACGAAGCGTTCCTCGTACAGCTCATTCGAGGGATACGAAGTATTCCTCGTATGAATTCTTGCTGCATTAAAAGCAGATAGGTTTTGCGCCAAAGTGGCGATGTAGCAACCTTTTTACGCTGAAGCAGTCTGGAGATACTGTGTTACGCGGGTTATTCTGGAGCTATATTTTACGCTGTATAGCGTTGAAGCTCTGTTGTTACGCCAATGGCTCTGAAGTCGTGCTTTACGCTGCCCAGCACTGAAACTCTGCCTTACGCGGATTGTGCGTATAATTTCTCCAGCATATTTTTCATGCTTCTACAATAGCTTTATCTTATATTTGTAATATCTGTTAGTGAGTTATTTACCAAGATACTTGTTAATCTAAGTAGTTAGATAAGTATGTATTTACTTGTTAGATTAGTTATATGCATATAGCTAGTTTAGTTGTTAGTGATGTATTAAGTTAGCTAGTAGCTAGTTAGCTATATATATATATATATATATATATATATATATATATATATATATATAAACTTATTTTACTTGTTATCATTATCAGTTAGATACTATAGTATTTGGTTTATATATGTAGGTATTAGTTGGTTTAAGTGCTGGTTTGCCTTGGGATACCAAGGTATATCCAAGGTTTTGAGATGGGTATCAAGATAGGTGTGATACACATTGGTGCAAGTCCAAGGTATCAAATTTAAATTATTTTGATATAATATTATAATATTTGACTTCAATATATATATAAAACCTTATTTTTATATTAGAAGCTTGAGTATTTTAGGATACGTCCTTTTTGTGTGATTCTAGTATCATAGCTTAGCTAGTATAGAATAGCCTCATAGTGTATCGACTTAGTGACATAGCATTAGACTCTTGCAACCTAGAATTCATTGGTTTGACTTAGAAATAGCGTATCGACCTAGAATTTCATCAACTTCACTTATTGTCATTATTGAACCATTTATTAATGCAACATACCATAGATAGGTTGTGAGACACCCGCTTGGGCATCGAGAGAAATATCTTGCTCAGGATTTCAGGCGAGTATATTTCTATGTTAGTTTTCATTCATAGTAATGTATATATCACTTATTCTAGAATGACATACTTAATTTTGACACTTGGTTACACGGACTGGTACTATATGGATCCCGTTAGGAGGTGTTATCCCCTACCGTGTTCAGCGGGTACTCATTCATATATATTTTATCGTGTGCATCGGGTATTGATTTTCATGTGCTTCTTGTGTATCCACTACTTCGTGTGCTAGTGTGACTATATCGTGTTCAAGTACGTGACATATCGTGATTGGATCCATGAGTATTGGTTGGGGAGGGGGAGTATGAGTTGGTTATGTGATCAAAGCCCTATTGATCTTATGTTCATGTCGATTATACACCTCACGTATAATGTAGTTACCTTTATACATCATGTGCAACCTAAGCCGATCACATAACGAACTAGCACTCTATATCCATAGCTAGTATTCGTGTTTCCTACTTGCAGTTTATTTTTCGTATTTACTTTCCAGTTCTTATTGTGCTTATTGCCTGTTCTCCCTGTATTGTACATTCTTACTACTTGTACATCTTGTATCCTTTTCTATTGCTCGTTATATATGCTCGATTATGTATTTGTAACTGCTTTCAGAGGTATGTACTTTGCTCCAATCCTGACTGAATATATTTTTCAGATGATTGGCTAGAGGAGCTGTGTCCCACGTATTATGGCTCTCAGGAGGGTGAGACTTTAGAGGATACTCTCTTAGAGCAAGAGGACATAGTACCAGTGACCGAGGAGGTCAAGTTAATCTGTATTAGATTATTTCGGTTGGGGAGATTTTAGTAATATTAGTGATGAGAAGCGGTGGAATGGGATGGCTCACACGCGCGGAGAAAGGAAAAAAGCAAAGTTGGTTTTTTGGTACTGCCGTGGTTGATATTTTTCTCCTAATGGGTCCGGGTTCAAGCGGGTAGGGTAGGCTAAGGGGTTTGGATTTCGGATAGAGATCCAATTGGAATTCTTTTATATATATATATATATATATATATATATATATATATATATATATATTCATAGAAAATTCTAAAAATTATATTGGTGCATAAGGTTAAGCTAGCAACTGTCCCAAAGGTTCTCCTACATGGGATAAATTAGAAAAAAATTATAATGGCTCCATAAATCCCCTAAATGCACAAACACCTCAAATAAAAATTAAATAAAAATCTATTTCCTCTATTTAGATCATAATTACTATAAATAAATTAAATAATACGATTTTCAAAATTAAGGGTTTTACAGGAATATTGGCATGAGAGGCTACATACTCCTCCCCCTCATCTTTCTCTAGGGCCACCCCAGTGCGAACGAAGGCTTCAGTGGATTCATGTGCAGTTTACCACAAAGGGTTCTAAATTTATAAGAGGTGTCGAAGCCTCCCTTGGTGGTCTTCGAAGGCGAATGACCATAGGTTCTGAAGGTGTACCCGGCGCCGAATTTCCCTCTATGGTCGACTCAGCGTACGACGACGAACGACCAGAGGTTCATATGTTGTAGACAGTGTCGGATCTTCCTTTCGTGGTCGATTTGGCCTGCAAAGGCGGACGATTAAAGATTCGTGTGCCTTTTTGTGCAGTTTTACGACAAAGGGAGCAGTTGTGTCAAAAGCGCGTGCCTTGAGACGGACCCTCAGGGGCTCCTCTGGTATTATCGCATTCTCTGCTTTATCATCAGTCTTGTTTTTCTCCTCCTCTTGGGGGACTTTCTTGTAGACGATTGCATCAGAATAGTAGGTCTCGACCCCTTTAAATGGGTCTACGTCCATAAATTCTGTCTTGACTGTTATTTTCTATTAAATGCGAAAGTTTAGAAAGAAAGTTGATTTAATTGAACAAACTAAAAGAGTACTGAGAGGATTCCTAAACAGATAATCTAAGTACAAATTTTGTGTTCTGGGGGGTGACGATGGAGGGTTAGGAGTGTAGCGATTCTCTTTACTCCATGGACGATCTGATATGGAAGCTCCTCTCTCTTGCTCAAGTGTAGATTCATAGATAGCCAGCTAACCTTATTTTTTGGCTGTGGTTATTTATAGCCATACTTGTGGTCGCATGGATTTTGAACTTCATGGATGGCGGGGGCTTGCCACGTATCCCCTCTTAACGGAAGGGAGCTACAGCCATGCATGCGAATTCGGGATCCGCTGCCATATGGACATTTTTTATGATTTTATTGTTTACTGAGTAACTGGGTAGTTCTCAATTATTGTAGGTGCGAGTTGGTCAAATGGATGGTGGCCGCTATTTGGTTGGAGAAAATTAATTCAGTTGTAAGAGCAGGATTTGGTCTGTATGGCGTTTGGGACTCATGGAACACATGGAATTTTGGACGCATCGGCCAAAAACATATGGGACGCATGAAATTTGGGATGCATGGACTGTATGGCGGTCAGAGACACATGGGATGCATAGGGTTTGGAACGAATGGGCCAGAGATATATGGAACTTATGGAACTCATGGAGTCTGGGATGCATGCAGCCAGAAACGCATGGGACGCATAGAATTTGGGACACATGGACTGCCTGGAGGCCAGAGATGCATGGGATGTATGGAGTCTGGAACGCATGGCCAGAGCTGCATAGAATCTTTTTTATGCTATACATGTGTGTTGCAAACTCCTTGAGACTTCTGTCTTTTAGTGAGGTTTCGTCTTTCGAGGTGTTCAAAGAATCCTTCCTATCATGATTCTATGTCATGAATCTTGTAAGCCTATACAGAATCACCATGAATAACTCAAAAAATATTTTTTCATATAAAATAGTATCAAGTGTCCTACGGTATGGCATACTTGGTAAAGCAAGCACGTAAAAATAGGATCGTACAATCAAATATCTAAGTGACGTTACACGACTCCGCGTACGACATCGACACCCGAATCTTTTTTGGATGCTAAGCAACGTCTTACGGTTCTAGGTTGAACATGCACATCACAAGAGTATATATATATAGGAAGAACACAAGCAAATAATATAATCGGATCTCTACAGGTTTGGCAATGTATACTTGCTTGGTTCTGAACTCCATCAATTGCTCCTAGGAAAGTAGAATCTGCACATACACCTCCGGATGCTGAAATAAACATCACCAATATTCTTAGAATACTTTAAATAGCTAGAATTGACTACCCATAAGTCCAATTTGAACACAGGGACAAAATTGACAGTTTTTTGTCAAAGTAAGGTCCACATGTGGCCTACTTTGCACCGAAAAATATGTCAGAGACAAAGTTCTTCAAATTTATCAAACTTAGTGTTTATGAGTTTAGAACAATGATATGAACCCAACAAAATATCCAGAACTGGATTTCGATGAGCCGGTCACGAAATCACCCGCCATGTAGAACCGTAGGGCCCACGAAACGATGTTTCGTCAATGTTCTCAGATTCGAACCAAACTTGGGTCATAAGACCTGTGTAATGCTGCAAATATGTGTTAATTTTGGTGTGCATGCACTTTCAAATTAAGTTTCGCGAAAGCCCATACGTCCGCGTTTACGGTACGCGCCTTTTGGTATAATTCGCACGCGACGACACTGCCTTGTTTGGGGGGGGGGGACACACCCCGTATCGGGGATTTTGGGTGTTTTAAAAATAAGTATTTAGTTTTTGGAACCAGAATAATTTAAATATTATAGCAAACTAATAAAAACTAAAAGAACAATAAATTTTTTAGTTATATTATGAAGAAGTCCTCTCAATTATATTTTGAAAATAATTAACGAAATAGTAGAAAATTGGACATAAACGGGGGTACTTGGACTGAATTTTTTAACTATTTTTGAACAGTTTTTCGGCCAACTTCCGATCAATTTTTAGATCAAACCCGGCTGCCTAAATTCGTTCCACTTGAAGAGAATCCTAGAAGGCTAGATTGTGAACATATCAGTGAAGACGGAAAGCAAAACGGACGAGCGAGGAGGACGAAACCTTCGCACGAAGGGGGGGGTCGTATGGTGCTGCTGTTGTGCGCGTGCGGTCGGCCGCGTGTCTGTTGCGGCGCGGCGGCGCTGCGGGCGGTCTGCGAATCCGGCGGGGTGATGGTGGAGGTGGTGTAGGCGTGGGTGATGGTGAAGGTAGTGTAGGCGTGGGTGATGGTGGAGGTGGTGTGAGATTAGGGTAAGGGTTTAGGTATGTGTACATATATATATATAGAGGGAGAGAGCCAGGGTCTAGGAAGAGTAGTTTTAGGTTTTGAGTTTGGGTTTGGGTTTAGAATTTAGTTTTTTTTTAAATTTCTTTTTCTTTTATTTTCTTTTATTTATTCAATAATTATATGTATAAAATTTCCAAAAATAGTTAGGTCCTTGGAAAAAATTCTACAAATTTATATTTACTCCAACAAATAATTTACAACCAAATTTATATTAATTAAAAATATATTTAGTAAATATTAATGAATATTAAATTAATTAAATAAATTTATAAATTCTATTTTCTACTTAATATTATATTGGAAGCATGCGGGGGTTCGGATAACGCCATTCGAGTGTCACACATGTAATAGGACTAGTTAAGCTCATAGCATGGATTTAGTTGGAAGCAATGGGTCGGTACGGCGTGTTAAAATTATACGCCACGACAAAAGGGTTAATTAAATTATTATTTTTTCGTAATTGTGTCATAAAAGTTATGTGACCAAAACAAGGCATGAGATTATGAATTTGCGAGGGACAGTCATGGCAGGAGCCTAATTTGACTCGTCTAAGTCGAACATGCTAGGTTGTTTGGAAGGAAAAGGCTAGTGTTGCACTCAAGATCTTAAAACCATGGTGGTTTATTTCCAAAGTTCAATAATTATCGAATAAATATTAAAATAAAAATTTTATTAATTACCGAACTAACCCTATGTAAAAAATAGGGTGCTCACAATCTACCTACCTTAAAATAATTGCGTTATCGTAATTAAGAAAATAAAATATAACAGGTCATGAAAGGTTTGCTCCAGAAGAGATGAAGCGGTTGCATAACATTTGTTGAAGAATGACACAAAGGATAAGGGACCATGAACAAGAGAAAAAATTGAGAGGAAGGGTGAGAATTTTGTTCAAGCAGAACACATAGGGAAGCAATAAAAACTTTTTTCCAAGGCAATGAGAGATGAGTAACTCAAAAGTAAAGGAGTCTGATTAGGGCGAGGATCAACTACCGCTTATGAAAACTTGGGTACCACTTATATATTACTTCTCTAGACTAACAAGTTCATGCTAACATAATACTAGTTATAGGTTAGTGATTGGAACTAACAAGCACATGCTAAAGTATTACTAGAAAAATTTGTTACTATAGCTGGCTATAATAAAACTAAATCTTACCCATATTCGCTACTCCTCGCAAGAGCCTGTCCACGTCCTTGTGGTGGTGCCCTCTGCTGTTGTTGGGCCTGCTGGAAGAGTGTCGCCTGTGATGCCAAGGGTGGCCTCAGCTGATACCCTCCCGGTGCTAGTGGTCTGAATCCTCTATCTTCCGTCTACGATGCTCCTGGTGCTGGATAAGATGGTAGATGTGGCTGCTGGACTGGCTACGGTGCTGGTAAAGCCGGTCGGTGAACCATCGGTGTTCCTCCCCGACGCTCAGAGCAATCCCTGGCTGAATGCTGACTGGATTCGCAAGCTAAACATAATTCTAATTTACGTCTGCACTCCCTCTCAATATGTCCTATCTTGCCACAGTAGTGACAAGTAGGAAGGGATGGGGCTCGTGATGCTGCTCTCTATGGTGGAATCATCTGGGGTTGCTTTGCAGGGTTCCCGTGTGGTGCTCGAGCTGGTACTAATGCATGCGGTCTCTTCTGGCTGGACGCCCTCCTGTGGATGAGCTCCATGCGTCGATCTGCGGCAAAGACGTCCGTAAAAGAAGTATGTGCAACTGCACCAATCTGTCTCCGTAGTTCAAAGCTCAGTCTGTCAAAGAATTTATCCGCCTTCTATTCTTCTGTCGGGATCAGTGTAGGGTCGAACAGTTGAATCAAGCATGAGGTCTCATGTCCACGATATCTCATGTCCATAACACGCAAGATCATAACCTCTAGCTAGTATAACGAGTCATAACGATATCCATATAATATGCCAAGTCTCATATCACGAATCATGTAAACCTATACAGAATTACCATAAATAATTCAGAAAAGATTATGTCACATAAAATAGTGTCAAGTGTCCTACGGTATGGCATACTTAATAAAGCAAGCACGTAAAAATAGGATCGTGAAATCAAATCTCTATGTGACGTTACACAACTCCGCGTAAGGCGTCGATACCCGAATCTTGTTAGAAAGCTAAGCAACGTCTTACGGTACTAGGTTGAACAGACACATCACAAGAGTATATATATATAGGAAGAACACAAGTAAATAATATAACAGGATCTCTGCAGGTTTGGCAAGGTACACTTGCTTGAATTTTGAACTTCGTCAACTACTCCTAGAAAAGTAGAATCTACACGTACACCTCCGGATGCTGAAACAACCATCACCAATATTCTTAAAATACTTAAAATAGCTAGGATTGACTATCCATAAGTCCAATTTGGACACAGAGACAAAATTGACAGTTTTGGGTCAAAGCGGGGTCCACATGTGGCCCACTTTGCACCGAAAAATGTGCTAGAGTCAAAATTTTCCAAATTTGTCAAACTTAGTGTCTACGGGTCCATAAAGATGATACGTACCCAACAGAACATCCTAAAATGTATTCCAATGAGCCGGTCACAAAATTACCAGTCATGTAGAACCGTGGAGCCCACAAAATGGTATTTCGTCAACGTTCTCAGATTTGAACCAAACTTGGGTCATAGGACCAACATAACGCTATGAAACCAATGGCACAGGTTTTGTTACGAACTGACATATACACCCAAAGTTATGGTGAGATGTCGGAACAGGTCGATACGGTACTTTTCGACGGATACGCGATGATTCTGGGGTGCACGCATATCCAAATCAAGTTTCGTAAAAACTCATACGTCCACGTTTACGTTACGCGTCTTTCAATGCAATTCACACATGATAACATCTTCTCATTTGGTGGGACGCACCCCATATCAGAGATTTTTGCTATTTTTAAAATAAGTTTTTTGTAGTTTTGGAACCAGAATAATTTAACCATTATAGCAAACTAATAAAAACTAAAAGAACAGTAAAATTTTTGGTTATATTATGAAGAAGTCTTTTTAATTATATTTTGAAAATAATTAATAACATGGTAGAAAATTGGACATGAACAAGGGTACTTGGACTTAATTTCTGAACAATTTTTCAGCCAACTTTCGGTCGATTTTTCGATCAAATCCGGTTTCCTAAATTCGTTCCACTTAAAGGAAATCTTAGAGGTTTAGGTTGTGAAGATACCAGTGAAGATGGAACACAAAATGGAGTAGCTAGTAGGGCAAAACCTTCGCACGAATGGGGGCGCAACGTGCTGCTATTGTGCGCGTGCGGCGGCGCTACGGCGCTGCTGCGACGCAGCGACGCTGCGGGTGGTTGGCGGATCCAGCGAGGTGACGGTGGAGGTGGTGTAGGCATGGGTGATGGTGGAGGTGGTATGGGATTAGGGTTAGGTTTAGCTATGTGTACATATATATAGAGAGGGAGAGAGGTAGGGTCTGGGAAGGGTAGTTTTAGGTTTTGGTTTTGGTTTTGGGTTTGGGTTTGGGTTTGGGTTTGGGTTTGGATTTGGGTTTAGGTTTAATGGTTTTAGGTTTAATGGGTTTGGGTTTTAGTTTATAATTTAGGTTTTCTTTTCTTTTATTTCTTTTTCTTTTTTTATATATTTAATAATTATATGTATAAAATCTCCAAAAATAGTTAGGTTCTTGGAAAAAATTCTAGAAATTTATATTTTCTCCAACAAATAATTTACAACTAAATTTATATTAATTAAAAAGGTATTTAATAAATATTAATAAATATTAAATTAATTAAATAAATCCATAAATTCTATTTTCTACTTAATATTATATTGGAAGCATGCTGGGGTTCGGATAACGCCACTCGAGTGTCACACGCGTAATAGGACTAGTTTGGCTCATAGCATAAATTTAGTAGGAAGCAATGGGTTGGTGTAGCGTGTTAAAATCGTACGCCACGACAAAAGGATTAATTAATCATCGTTTTCTCGTAATTGTATCGCAAAAGTTGTGCGACCAAAATAATGCATGGAATTGCGAATTTGTGAGGGACAGTCATGGCAGGAGCCTAATTTGACTCGTCTAAGTCGATCATGCTAAGTTGGTTGGAAGGGAAAGGCTAGTGTTGCATTCAAGATCTTAAAACCATGGGGGTTGGTTTCTAAAATTCAATTAAATTTTCGAATAAATATTAAAATAAAAAATTATTAATTATCGAACTAACCCTATGTAAAAATCAGGGTGCTCACAACTTGAGGGGGGGAGGAGGAGCGCCTGATGGAGGAAGGAGGGACTGGAGGCGTGGGTGGGTCACCGGAAGCCAGTGGGGCTCAGCTGAGGCGAGGGCGAGGGGTGGCTGAGGTCGAAGAGGTAGTCGCCAGGGGCTCGGAGGAAGTCGTGTTTTACGAGGGGGGAGGAAAATAAAATTTGGGGGAGAAATGAAATGAAAAGTCGAACCAGCGAAGCCATATATGAAGAAATTTAGCGATTTTAATACCGGACATCGCTAACCGTCGCTACCTTTTAAATATACCGCGACACATAAGGTTTGGGGTCGTAGAACAATGTTATTATTAAATATTTAGCGACGTGTACCGACTCCTAGCAACTTAAGCTTTCATAATGCTAACCCTGGTCGCTATATGTCACGGAATGTCGCCGACAACGACGTATTGCAATTTTCTTTTATATACGTCACTAATTTCAATAATATTAGCGACGTCATTTTCTGGAGTAGCTAAATTCATCACTAATTTGACTTATTTTGGTTGTACTCCCTTAAGACCTCAACCTTTCTCTAACTCATCTTCTCTCCTCACTTAACCCTAGAAATTTTGATGCTTCCTAGAAGACGCGGGCGATGGCGAAGAGCACAACAGTCGATTTGCTGGGGAACCCTATCCCGACGTAAGCGGTGCTGACGATGTTGGAAAAGCACATCGCCACGAGCTGCTGGTCGAAGAATGCAGCCTTCATCAACTGCAAGATGGAGAAGCATAACTCCGAGAAGTGCTTCAAGAAGGAGCGGAGGTCACTCACTGCATCCTAAATCTGTAAGATCCTCGACACTTTGAAACGACACTCTGAAGCCATCCCCACTCCTCTTCTAAATTTGCTATTTATTTCCAATTTTTGCTTCATTTTTATTTTGTATTTGTTTATATGCCTGTTGCTACAAATATCAGTTGATTTGTCAAAATGCAGTATCTATGTGTTGGAATTGGTTATGGTTTGTCTGTTGTAGCGATTTGAGCATCAAATTAGAATTTTTAAATATGTTAAATGAACACACTTACATGGTACAAAATTGAGTTTGGACAATTTTTTGACAGCGGTTCTTAATAGCTTAATATTAAAAAATAATGTTGTCGAATCAAGATACATGTGTCATTACAATTAGAGAATTCTTTTTTTTTATATACAGATTTATGATCAAATTCAGATGGAATGGGGAATGGTAGATGCTATATTGAAAAAAATTATGACGTTTTAAGTTCAGTCCGAAATAAAATAAAATCTTGGTTCCACCATTGAACATATATACATACATACATACATACATACATACATAAAGTTATAGGTTACTATACATACATACATACATAAAATAAAATCTTGTCCGCAGAGGAGAGAGGAGTGATCTTAGAGGAGAGTTTGAGAATTCCGAAAGAGAAGATGAAGACCATGCAGGTATGTAGATTGCTTGTATATATAGCATTTTAAAGAGAAAAGGTTCAGCTAATGGTGAAGATTTAATATATATAGTTGTGGAAGTCTTCTTAAATAACACGTAGATAAGTACAACGGTGCTTTAGAGAGATTTTTGAATTTTCAAATATAAAATTAAAGCTATATCAGAGAGAGAAGGTTATATGCTACTTTTATAGTTATAGGTTACTTATCTTAATGACTATTTTAAATATTTTATTTTGATTGTTTACTTACAAAGAATACGCAGCGACATTTATCTATATGTATACACAGTGGTCAATATATTTAGTTAATTGGCAGTTGATAGAATGAATAGGAATTAGGAGAAATCATATGACTTTAATTTTTTTTCTTTTTATATATAGTTCAGTTTTAATAAGGCTTAGATTTAAATGATTTGTAAGTTTCTTGTTATCTTAATATTATGTTATTTCCTATCCTCTAGATCTTCCTCTTTTATATATTTACTATATGCTTAATTATTTTATAGATATATAATATATTTATTTAACTAATTTATTTAGATAAGACTATTCATTTTATATTTATCTATATAAATATTATTACTGAAATATCATAATGATTTATTATTTATTTAAATACTAATGACTTTTCTAATCTCGTTATTTCATTGGTTAATTGTTCTATTTATCATAATAATGATTTAAACAAGGATTATTTTGTGTAAGGGTACTAGGTTTAGGATCTTATTAGACTAAGGAAACTGGATTTGTCCTTTGATGGATTTGGGTACTCGAAATTATTTAGTGACACGTTTTAACGACGAACATTCGTCATTAAAAGTCTCATTTCGTCACTTAAAGTTCAATTTCGTCAATAAAATGTGTCACTAAAAAAATTTGAATACCCAAACCCATTAACGGATAAATCCAGTACTCAAAGTCAAATTAGATCCTAAACTTGGTACCCTTATAAATAAAAAATAATCCTTTTAAAAATGGTAACTAAATATAACATGATTTAGTTCAGGAGTTTTAGCTAGAAGGTTTACAATATATGATATAGCAATCCATATATATGTCTCCAACCTATTAAATTTACGTTATAAATCCCAATCTCCTACGAGCTTTGGCTAGGAGGTTTGGCTAAGAGGTTTTTCCAACGGTTGTTTCCTTTAAATTTTTTTATTCCGCAATAAATCTGCCATGTGTTTATATATATATATATATATATATATATATATATATATATATATAAAAGTAGAAGGAAAAAAAAAACTTATTATCTGAGTTTTGAGTTTGTGGGCTTCTTGTAAGCCTAATATATGCTTCTAGGTTGAATTCATGCTCTATTTGCTTTGTCTCATAAGTTTCTGCTGTGAATTTAAGGTGTCCATTAAAAACTGAAACTTAAATCTTATTGAACTAGTTCTAGCTACTACTATTGTGATATTTGTTTTTCTTTTTGAAATATTGGTTTCTTTTGGTCCATTAAAATTACCATCAGGTATTGAAGTTTTCATGTTTCTCTCTCTTTATGGTGTTTAAATGCTAATCGTAATCCAAGATTGATCAACATGGGAGTGAATTCCCAATCTCCACGATAACATTTGTTTCTATATATTTCATGTGCAGAGCTACTTTTGGGCCCTATATAGGAAATGATATAGAGGTTTTTCTTTTGTCCATGGGGCTCCTATAGAGATGTGCACGGTTCGAATTCTCCGTTAGGAAGTTTCTAATCCGGAGAAAAGGACGTATTAAAAAAAAAAGAGGATATAAAGATATAGAGGTTTTTGTATGTTGAATTAGTAATTTTTTTGGTTTATGATTATGTGGGTATCATAAATTGTTCTTTCGTTTGTTGGAAGTGATATCCGACAGTTTAAAATTTCCTAACTGAAGGCATTAATGCTTGAATTGAAATTTATGGCTAAAGTATTGGTAATATGGTCCAATATTAGTTCATTGAATTTGAAAACTTGTTACATAGAATTTTTGTACTACCATGAAAAATTGTTTTTTCGATTTTGTAATCATAATAAGTTTATATTTCTCATGAAATTATTTTTCAATAAATTATTATTTTTCATATTTTCTTTCAAAATTGTGAAAAATGAAACTGGTCCAACCGATAAGAAAATATTCAAAATAACTAATTTCCATGAAAAATAACTATTTTTCATGGAAAATAATGCCAATGAAACATCCAAATTAATTTTTCATTAAAAATTTATTTGATTTTTCACAAAAAATTAATTATAATTAAAAAATACCGAAGAGATTTTTCTCTTAGAAAAAAGAGTTAGCATCAGCCATAAAAAGTGACGAAGTGTTGTCCATTCGTTCATTCCGAGAATCAAAGTTCTTTCCGTGCAAGGGTGTCAAAGAGCGTTATAAAAGTTCATTTTTTTGAGTTTGCCTAAAGAAGATTGACAGGAAAGGTCGTATCTTGAGCAATGTGATCTTCACAATCTAGCAACAGTTTCTTTATTTTCATGTTTCTGATTATGTTTCTTGTTGTAATAACTGTATTGCAAAAATTTTAAGGTTGTCATTTTCACTGTAATCTTCGTTTAATTAACGTTGTAATTTTTGATTTTTCAATGTGCTTTCTATGATCTTTGTAACACGACAATAACAAAGACTGCCGATGGCCATAACATACTGCCAATGACCATAACATAATGACCATGACATTTTTAAGAAAATAGGTACGATTTTGTATATGATGCCGCATTAGCATAACCACGAAGAAATTTGATATTATTTCAACCTTATTTAATAATAATAATAATTATAATAATAATAATAATAATTAATTATATATTTGATTAAAATTTTATTATAATTAGTTCTGGACAGATTTTTACTTTTTATTAAAAATCTTGAAAACTATTAGCTATGTAATATTATCTAATTAAAAAAAAAAATTGTAACTCATGTGGTTAAAGTTTGAGGTATTCTCCTTGGTTGGTTAAGTTCAAATCCCTGTAGTTTAACTATGACATATTTAAACAAATTCAATAATTTTTTATGTAATATTAAATTTTTTTAATAATTAATGATGATATATATATATATATATACATACGATTTAGACGACTCATTTTTGAACCGTTTTGAAATTTTATTATATTGTGGAAGATAATATTCTTACCGTTTACCAGAAAATCTTAACATGTAAATTTAAATCTCTTAGATAATATTAATTACAAATTTTTTCTATGTAGTTTGGAGATAGGATTGTAACGGATTGAAAAAAATAATAATACAACAAAACTCAGATTTGCACGTCTATAGGCAAGAACCTAATTTGCTTATTTGCAATTAATTAATATTTTTGCTCAATGGATAGATAAACTATAGATATTATACTAAATTCCTATATCTACGTAAACTATCGACTCCTAACTAACTATATTTCCTAATCAGTTCCTATATCTTCGAGTAATTGTAAGATAAGTATATATAGATATTATCTACATTCCTAACTGACTTTATCTTCTGGAAGAGGAAGAGGAAGAGGAGGAAGAAGAAGAAGAAGAAGAAGTTCTTGGAGCTAGAGCTAGGGAAAGCATGGCCAGTATATTCCAGCTAGGGATTAAGTTTTCCCCCAACGACGATGACGTTATATATTACCTTAAACAATGGCTAGCCGGCAATATCAAAGGAACTATGGGTATTTTTCATATGGTAGACATATATAAGAGTTCTCCATGGAATCTTCCAAGTAAGCACCGCACTAGTTCTTAATTCCATTTCTGTACATATATCTCAAATTAATTAATTAATACCTAATCTATCATGAAACTTTTGATCAATAATGATTTTAAATCTACAATTTCTTGACACGTTTCTTCTTCTTCTTCTTCTTCTTTTTCTATAGTGACATACAAGCACGGCTTTGATCGTGAAGAACCGAGGATGTATTACATCACGGAGAGGCACCAAGTAAATAATTCGTGCCGAGTTAGCCGCACTGCCGGCGATGGACACTGGCACGGCGAAGCTGCCAAGAAGGACATCAAGGTCGGCTCGGAGCTGATCGGCCACAGGGAGCAGTTCCAGTTTAAGGCAGGAAAGGGAAAGATGGGCAATGGCACCAATTGGATAATGCACGAATATACACTTCCATCTTCACAGCAAAAACAGGTACATAAAAACCGAGTTCTCCTTCCTAATTAAATTATTCTTCCTTGCTCTAATTCTTGTTCTAGTATAGTTCTAACAATGTTCCTTGATTACTTTTTCAGTTTCAGAATTGGGCTATATGTGTGTTATACAAGAAAAAGGACAGAAGGAAAGTGGTGGTGCCGCTACGAACGCCAAATTCTTGTGCTTATACTAGTGCTGGAGTCACCCGTAAGGACGTCCAGAAGCTTAACAATACAACCATGGAGCCATCATATCTGACAAACTCCACAGCAGAAGCACATAATGTTCCAATTTGTTCGACATCTCTAGTATATGTTGCTTCAAATGGCGAAGAAGCCGGGGCAAGAATTCCTCCACTACCTGCTCCTGGTGAATATAGGGCTGTTGAAGACTTGGGAAAGTCGACACAGAATGATCAAGTCGGCTATGAGGACGTCGAGGAGGTTCACAATGAAACCATGGATCCATCATATCATGATGGTCGTCAACTGACAAACTCCACAGTAGAACCACCATTTCAACTATGTGTTGCTTCAAATGGCGAAAAAGCCGTGGCTACAATGCCGGCTCCGCTACCAGCTCCTGGTGACTACAGAGTGGTTGAAGACTTGGAAAACTCGACACAGTATGATCAAATCGGCCGTGAGGACGTCCAGGAGGTTCACAATGCAATCATGGAGGAGACATCATATTATAATGCAGTTCAACTGAGAAACTTCACAGTGGAACCATCTCAACTATACGTTACTTCAAATGGCGAAGAAGCAGGAGCACCTCCTGCTGATCATGATCAGTACGGGGTCGTTGAAGACTTGGGAAACTCGACAATGGAGCTATTGGAAGTACCAGATTTAGTCGAGTTACATAACCAATTACAAGAATTACTCAACTGTGAAGAATTGGGTGCAGCAAATAACAATGAAACTTCATGTTCTGGTTCTGGTGTCTACAATGTTAATCTTGTAGGAAACAACCATTGGGAAAGCTTGCCAATGCCATCCTTGCCAGTACCCATGAGTTGTCTGCTGCCAACTCCACCAACCACACCAAGGGACTTATGGGGACCGTAGGCGACGGCCGAGCTTCTTTGCATCACTCCTATTTTCATCATTTGGATGTTTAGGAACTGGAGGACCAAGACAATCTTCATATTACTGCTCTGATTCAGCAATGTATTTATCTCTCTCGTATATTTTCAGCAAGTTTGTCAAGATGTACATGGGTGCAGCAGCTTGTAAAAAGAATTTGTTTATTCAGCTGAGATTTTGTATTGTTTACTTTCTGTTGGATGATATTGAATTAGTTTTTGCCATCAAAACTCTTTTAAATCTGTTAGTTCTTGTTCTGCTACAGCTCAAATTCTCTCTTTTTGTGTTGAGCAACCATCAGAATTTGTATAGCAAAGACTTTTCGACATTTTTATCTCGTCTACTGCATGCATTTTTGTGCTTAGTCTGGATTGTGGAAACCTTCGTACTTGCAATTAAAGATTCTATGGTATTATACATCCAACTAATTAAGTACTGTGCATGCAACCATCAATTTAACAATAATTTCTGTCCAGGATAGCTATTTACAAATATAATTGTCTAAATAAAACATAAAAAAATTAGGTAGAGAACAAACACTACCAAAATAAGACACACGCAATGATGTTTTTAGCGACGTCAGAAAGAGACGTTGCTAAGATCTAGAAATTTAGCAACTCTGAACAAGTATGTTGCAATAAATCGTTGACGGCGACGAATAACGATGAATAGCGATACCGTTAGGTACTATGGAAAAAGAAATCGCTAGGAGACGCTAGCTTTTTAATAACATCAATATTTAGCGACTTTATTTCGTGCACGCCCCAGCATACATAATTACTAGCGACGTTTAACGACGTCTTTTCGAGTTATGTTGCTAAGAAATTGATATCAGTCGATCGAATTCACTTTTCCCCTAAATTTTTTCCTATCGAATTTTTCAGTTCCCCCTAACCTCCCCTCCACACTTCCCCTCCGGCGAGCAGGGCTTCCCTCCGACCGCTCCTCCTCTCCGGCAAGTGACGTTCGTCGAAGAACCCTAACCGGTCGACCCTCCACTCCCCTCTTCCCCTCCCCTCTTCTCCTCCGGTTGATACTCCTCTCCGGTCCGATCATCCACCGACCTCTTCCAGTAAGTCAAATTCCTCCTCGGTTAGGTAAACCCTAACCCTAATTCTCTTCATACAGACACATACACACGTCCTCTTTCGCTGCTATATGTATACTATTTTGGGGGTTCTGTTGGACACGGACACGAATATGGACACAGTTGGCTGTTGCATGGATTATTTGTGTTGGATTTATACTACTACTGTGATTTAGGGACTATCTTCTTCTTGATGTTTCCATCATTAACAATACTATGTATTTTGGCGTTATGATGTTATGCCTCTCACTCCACTGCCATCGATGCTCATAATGGAATTGACCAAAAGTTCATGCATGACCGGTTCTTGGTTTGAATGAGGGTATAAACTTGGAGTCATGACTGAGAAAGTTGGATAGTTCAATGTACACAAGGTTGGAAGTCTAGTGACAATGGATTACTAAACTATTCAAAGAAAAAATATAGGAGAGGATAGAGAGAGATGTTTGATTGGAAGTCTAGTGACATTGGAAGTCTTCATTAAGATGGGTTTTGCTAAAAACTTGCTGATCCTGACCATATGAACTATTAAATCTCAACGGTACAAAACTTATGTTGAGTCGTCATTGTAACCTCCTCCGTATCCTGAAAATCTAGCTTAAATGTTATTTTTAGGTTAATTTGGGGCTAGTGGAATTTTTCCATAATTTTTTGTTAATTAAAAACTATTAACACTAATTTTCTTGGACTTTCAAGAATTTATTTTTTGTTAATTACTAAACTATTAATATTTTTTCAGACTACGCCTTAGAGGACGGGTGTCCGACATTTTATGGACCACAGGGAGAGTAGCTGCTGACTTGGAACTTGTAGCCAGGTGTGATCCTGGGAGGTTTAGCCGGGATCAATAGTTATTTAGTTAGTTTCTATTAGCAGTTTCTGATACCGGATTTGTCTCCGGCATACTTTGTTGAGACTTGGATATTATTGTTGAGTTAGATTATTCTATTTAGACTTGTGTTGCAAATTTGGTTTATTTATTTCTTCGATATCTTATCGTGCTTTAGGTATGTGATTGAGTATTGTTCATATTATATTATGATATCTATGACTCCTTATGGAGTTGGATGCTCGTGTGACAATGATTAGATAGCATTGTGACCTAGACAGCATTCTACCGCCGATGCTGCGGTGTAGGCTGGACGTACCCACGCTCTCGTGCCCCAAAATTCGGGTGCGGGTCATGACAGGCATCGATAATGTCCATAACATAAATATTGTAGGCTCCTTGCCAGAGTATATATAAAATATTAAAGACGGAACCAATGTATGTTTTAAGCTCCATGCCAGAGTATATGTACATGTACAGTAGGTCTAACAAAAATACTTGCTAGTAGTATGGCAATGACTAGACGAGGCTAAAATTAGCAGCCTGGACTAACCATATGGATGTCCCTCCCAAATATGTCCCTCTTCCCTAACACTTGGCAATGATAATGAGACGACCTAACACTTTTTTCTATGGTGCAATTGATTTCTTTCCTAGTTTCGCATTATCTTGGTGCTTGTAGTTTTGTTCAACAATTGATACTACACATGTATGATGAGAATTTATGATAATACATATAAGCAAAACTTAGGTAATCCTAGGTAATATAAGCAAGAAAGGAATAAATTTTAGTTGTTATGTTAAGCCACCCATTACATGGGTATAAAGTGGTTAGGGTTTAATGATCAAAATCGAGTAAGATATTATTTTATGTATTCATCCATTTGAACAATATACAAGAACAATGTGTATCCATCTTTATAGAATTATCTAAAAATGGATATAAATTACTACATATTGCATCGTTCGTGGATGTACAACCGTCATCATGATGATATGTGCGATGTACGGGATAAATTAATACATGAGGTGGAGCAGTTTCTCCAGTTCGCCAAGGCATTCTCCCAGTACATGGACGACACCAAAATTAAGTGTCTGTGTGTGAGATGTCACAAGTTAAAATATCATCCAGAAGTGGATGTCATATTTTATTTCTACTCAAAAAATTTTACGCTAAATTACTATTAGTGGACCTTACACAGAAAGCTTGTGCCTTTAGCATCGGAGTCGGGACCTTATGTGGAGCCGTATATGGATGTCCACAACTAATACTGATTACGACGACGGGTGGGTAAATGTCATGCCCCATAGTCAGAATATTAGAGAGCGGGACAGACAAAGTCGGCTACGTATACCAGAGTATTCAGCACCCTGAGATACAGTCATAGATGTATAAGACATGTGGAGTTTACTCTACAATCCAACAATCAATCCTAGGTCGAACAATCATATGTGTCTCAATTACAGCCAAGCAACAAGTTACAAGATTTACAATCATCAAACATACAATAGTAAGACGCCACAAACTATATATACATAGATGATCATGAAGCTAGTTGTACAAAATGGAGAACTAGCAAGAGTCTAAGTCATACATGATCAACTCCAACTATAGTTTAGAATACGTTAATTATGTCAGGTCCGTAGACTAATGCCAAGTCCAAAATATGTGTTAAACACGTGCTTGGTGGCTAAAAGACTCAAAATAATACTATACAGATGCTAGTGGACGAATGAGAAAGAAATCCACTCAAGTCCTCTGATACTCCTAGTTGTCACTATCTTGATGAAGGTATGGAAGATCCTCGTGTTCTGCTCTGAAACCTGGCCACACAAAATTAGTTGGGTCAAAACCCCATAACAGCAAAGCATCACAAGAAAGCCAAACTTATGAACTAAAAATTGACATGCATAACAAAACAGTAAACAACAACATGGGTTAGCAATAAATCAGTTCAAATAAGATAAATAGATATATACATGCATGGAGGGTGTAGCTCAAGAAGAATCTCGAACAGGACTAGACTAGCAACCAAACAATCATGGTCAATCATGACTTTCAGCTTGCTACAATTAGCTAACTAGGGTTATCATAAGTCCTAGTTACTAGCACATGCAATTGAAATTTTTGTACGGTCACATGTCATGCAGACTATCTAGGTTATCCAGATGAAAGGATTACATAGTATAGATAACATATATCAATATTTTTACTTATAGTGTAACACTCGACGGTGTGCTGGAAGTGTGTCCCTCACGACGGAGAGCTCCAAATCCATCAGGTGTGGCCGGGATAACGGAATTACAAGTAACCCAAAAACCTCTCTCTTTCAATGCTTCTAGGTTATTATTCTAGTTCATTATCCTAGATAGTTATTCAAGAATTTCCAACCGTGATACCCAAAAATTCTGTCTAGACATGATGCAAGTCTGAACAGTAGCTTAAACAATCATATACAGGAAAAATCTACCACAAAAAATAAATCAGACAATAAATATGTGCTACTACTAGTCATAATCAGGACAATACGAGAATCTCAAGTCATAAGTGCACTGTGGTGAGCCACTATAAGAAATGTCAGTACAATATCATAATGAGAGGAAGAACATGAACTCGTGTGTAAACAATGTGTGAAGTGTATAACCCATGCTAAGAAATCAAGATCAATATGTATACATACATATATATAGAAAACATCAAAATCGGGCCAAAGAAGTCAAAGAAAACAACTAAGTAAAAGTATGAAAAGAAGCGCCAACCGCTAAAAACACGCAAGGGAAAAACTTGCATAAAATACGCACACAATACAAGAGCGGGGTTAAACATGTAAACGTAAGTCAAAAAAGGATATCGGTGTACTTTTACGAAGAAGGGGTGCGTACTTTTATAAGGGAGAAGAACTCTTGTAAAAGTATGCCCAGGAAAGCCTTTTGCCTTTGCACAAAGTGCGCGCAGAAGAATGGGTCAAAACTAAAAAAAACCAAGAAAAATACGACAGTCGAAAAATATTGGAATTATATATATATATATATATATATATATATATATATATATATATATATATATATATATAGTGAAAGAAAAAAAATTCACTTTGGACGATCAAGTTGGAACTGATACGCTTAAGCAAATTTTTTAGATTTAGTGAAAAAATCTTGTGATGTACAGGTTTAATCATTGGGCATAATATATTTCAAACTAATATGATATTATTGTGAATCTAGTCTTTGCTATTATATACAAATTCAACATATACTTACTCATGTAGTTTCCTTGAGCATGATATATAAGTAATCCTAAAATTTGGAAAGTATACAGAACTTTCTCAGGTTTGACTTCCTGAAGCCCTTCATCATTTCTTTTACAATGAATTATTTGGCAGCACATTTCTTGGTTATTAAAATGCAATTAACTATTTCTTCCTTGGTCCTATTATATTTTCTTTCATCTTCTACCCATATCCTTTCAATTCTTCATGGCCTCTCTCTATGTTGAGCATGCTTGTTTTTCTGAAGTTAATTCCACACTATGGTTTGTCTTTAAATATAGAATTTCAAAACATGACTTTATAGAATTTGAACACTAGAGAGTTTGTATATTTGAATATGTCCACTTTCTGTTTTCTTTACAATCATATAATTAATAATATTTAATTTATTTAAAATTTTAACTATAATTAACTAAAAATAATTTTGTCAATATTAACCACTAGTATTTAATATATATGATTATTAGTTTGTTAATATTTATTATTATTATTATAATATCTCTCTTACTCTTTTTTTTTAATCCAACTAAACACCTTTGTCATTATCCAGCCAAACACCTTTTATCATTTGGAAGGAAAAAAAATGTGCATGAGCACTTCCCATCCTCCAAAATGCTCACTTACGATCTACCAAACAGGCTCTTAGAAGATGTTTGGTAACTTTGAAGTGAGAGAGTAAAACTGGTTGAGTTTCTTTAGTATTTAGAAAGCAAGTGGGTATTTGTGATTTTATTTTATTTTTTGTTAGTGGTCGTAATTGAAAATCAAAATATTTCTTTGACCTTTTGTGTTTTGTTGGGAAAAAGAAAAGAATGATAATTCCCTTTTAAAAGTGGTATAATTATTTTATTTCTTTAATTTTTTTGTTTCTTGTTAATTTGAATAACCACACATTATAAGAAAATAAATATTAAAATCAATCAATAAATTAATTAATTAAGATAATCGTGCATTATTTAATAACATAATCAAGTATTATATGATTGCTCTAGACACAAGCTATGCTAGTAAACATATTTCAACATAAAATTATCCCAAAATAAAAATAAAAAGTGTTCAAGTTACAATTAAAGTAGATTTAGCACAAATTTACTATCAGAAAATCAAGACTAAAAGTTTATTACAATGTAAGAAATAACCTAGAAAATTATCATGACCTTAAAATGTACTTAAAATGTAGATAAGCTGTCAATTTCGTTGCGAGAAAAAAAAGTAAAAACAAAAAATAATAGTTGTAAACAATCCATGCTAAAAAGCATACCAAGATTTATAGAAATAAAATAGGGTCTTACTATAGACGAAACAACCAAAATTCTAAAAATGATGTTCACATTTCAATAACCAAATACTTTTAATATTGTTAAGGGGCATCACACTGTCTTAGGACTGCCAATTTTTTTGCAATTCTAGACATTTAAGTTTTTATTAGGACTATTAAAATTTTCGTAGTCCTGATACATAATTTCTTTGTCTTAAAACTATCAAAATTGTATTAGTCTTTAAGACTACCAAAATTTTGGCAATCCTTAGAACTATTAAAATTGTAGCAGTCCTTCATCATCCCGAACGAATCTGTGTCTATTTCTAAAGATCAAAATCCTTAAAATTGGGTTGGCTAAATTTTGACTTCATACCCTCTACTATTTAAGTTTTTCAATTTGATACCCTAAACTTTAAAACTAGTCAACTTAATACCTCAATTATAATTACACAACTTAGTACCCTAGTTAACAAAATATATTAAATGATAAAAAATACTCCCATTATTTCCCCCCCTCTCTCCCCAACCGTAGTAGGGGCAATAGGACAACAACGCAGGGGGAAGGGAGTAATTTGGTATATCTCTCTCTCTAACGAAAAAATTAACCCCTGACTGACGAAGGGTATCAATAAATTTTTTCTATAGGTGATGGTATTAAGTTATCTAATTTTAAAATTTAGGATATCAAGTTAAAAAATTTCAATAACTGAGGGTTTCAAGTAGAAATTTAGCCAATTGGGTTCCAAACTTTAAAAAAAATGAGGAATCAATAACATAAAATGTAATAATTAATATTTGAAATTACATAAAATAAACATAAAATCTAAGAATAAAAACATGGAGGGAGAGCATTGTTTTGTCCCGTAACAAGGGCCTATTTGGATACTACTTAGAACTCAGCTTTCTGAGTTTTAAAGCAAAAAGAGACTCAAAAATTGTTTGGTTGTCCAACACTTACAATGCACACTCAGAATTTTTTTTCTCAAAGCAGATATTTTAAAGCTGCTTTTACAAAAGGAAACATGTTTTCTGAAACCTGTTTTCCTTTTTTACTTTGGGCGGGCCCCACTCCCACCAACCACCCCCCAAACACTCTCTTTCTCTCTTTCTCTCTCTCTCCCTCGCTCCTCCACAAACTCAAACAAATTTGGGGAGTCCTTTCTCCCTCTCCCTCTCTGAGATGGCCGAAGCCCTAGACGTCGGAGCCTAACCGTTTCGATTCGACCACGACATGACAACAACCGCGACATAACGATGACTCAACTCGACCACGATCGAAGCCCTAGTTGTCGGGGACGACGACTTCGTCGCGTCGTCGAGGACTAGACTCACTACTAGAAAAAGGGAGATTAGCGACGTATTTTAGCGACATCAAAGAAAACATCGCTAATTATATATAAATTAGCGACTCCATGTAAAAACATCGCTAGACGTCGCTAAATGGTGATATTTAGCGATGTTTAGCGACTTTTATTAAGATTTTAAAAGATAAGTCGCTAGACGTCACTAATATGTCTAATTTAGCGACGTTTAGCGACGTATATAGCGACGTTTATATTAAAAATATTTAGCAACGTGTTTAGCGACATCTATGACGTCGCTAAAATTTAATTTAGCGACATTTTTATTTGACGTCGCTAAACGTCGCTAAAATTTGGTTAATTAGGGCTCGGTTTCGTTTTCTCCATCTGTCAAAATTTCAAAAATAAAAAAAATTCCCCCGCCCCCCGCTCCGGCGACCGGCTCTCCACAGCAGCTACTCCGGCATCCCCCTTCTCCTCCTCGAGCTCTAGGTAAACCCTAACTCTCTCTCTCTCTCTCTCTCTCTCTCAAAGGACACACATGTGACACTGACACTGACACAGACATGACATACACACACACACACATACTGACACAAACACTGATCAGGACCTAGGGTTAGGGTTAGGGTTAAGTTTTTTGACCTGGGGTTAAGGTTAGGGTTTTTGATCATGATTGATTTCTAATACCTACCTATCCCCTATGATCACACCCTGACACTACACTCGACACACACATGCACACTAAAATGTATGTGCACTAAACCTCGAGAAAGCAACAGGAGCAGTGACTATTGGCACCAAATGCCAGTGCGTATAGTGTCTGTATTGTTAGTGTTATTCGTGTGGTTGGTATTGATACTTTTATATTAGTTAGAGTGTGAGTGAGAGTGTTATTGAAGTATGCATGGAGGGTATATCAAAGTTGAGGGTATCATAGTGGTGTCCTATGTTAGCAACAAATGAGTGAGGAGATGGTGTATACTGATACAAGTGTATTAGTGAGCGTGACTCAAGTTAGGTTTTAGATGTACAATAGTGAATATTTGAGGGGCTCGGGTTTGAGTGCCCACAAGCACATAGATTGAGGTACACATGTAAGCATGGCAAGTAGAGGTAACAGCAGCAGTGAGTACTGCTTACTAGCAGTGAGCAGGGGGAGACTTGAGGTACATCAGCCCAATGTGCATTGGAGCATGCTGAGTTAAGTCAGTGAGCTAGGAGTGTGGTTGGGGGCAGCTGCAGTTCTGTAGTATGACACACTATCTGTAGTGTGTTGACTGCACACTTATAGTGCAGTTCATAGTGCTATGGGGGGAGAGGTAGTCAGATAGTCCACCATAGGAAGAACTACAGTAAGCATCAATGTGGGTGGATCAGGTTGTTGTTTAGGTTTAGTTCAGTGGGTGTTGTATTCAGATTTGAATACAGTTAAGTCCAGGGCAGGAAGTTGATTGTGGAACTTGAATTTGATGGTTGTTAGTTCAGTGGCACACTGTCTGTAGTTAGATGATTGATGATGGTTAGTATACGGTGAAGGTTAGTGTCAGGTAGTTGTAGGAGTATGATAATTATATATGACTTTTAGTTTGGTATTCGAATTAGAGGCCATGATGTAGTGTCAATTGTTATTAAATGTTAAGTTATATGTTAAAGGATGGTTAGCATTACATGTTAGTTGGGTATTGTTCTCAGTTTGTAGGTAAGTTAATACTTGATGACTGTTAGTTGATAGGTGTATGTGTTAGTTTAAATGGTTAGTTATTTTGAATATTGCTTATTTTAGAATTGATAAATGAAAGTATATATTATATCAGTTATAATTTTTATAGTACGGTTAAGTTATGAAGTTAGGTGATAAACCACTATATGTAATGATTTATATGATACATACTGTCATTTTTGCAGAAGTATCTAGAAATGGATATGAATTACTATCTACGTCATCGTTCGTGGATGTACAACCGTCATCCTGATAACATGTGTGGTGTGCGGGATGAATTCATTGAGGGTATACAGCAGTTCCTATAGTTCGCCAAGGCGTTCCCTCAGTACATGGACGGTACCAAAATTAAGTATTCGTGTGTGAGATGTCACAACAGAAAATATCATCCAGAAGTGGAAGTCACATATCATTTGTACTCAAAGGGCTTCACGCCGAATTACTATCAGTAGACCGCGCACGAAGAACTTGTGTCTCTAGCATCGGAGTCGGAGCCTTATGTGGAGCCGTATATGGATGTCCACGACCACGATGCTTACGACAACGGGTGGGTGAACATGGTTTATGATGCTGCGGGGCCTAGTTTTAATTCGGACAATTATGATACGATGGAACCTAGTTACAATCTGGACAATTATGATTCAGCTGAGGAGGCACCGTGGGTACGTCTAGCCTATGCCACAAAATCGGCGGTAGAACATTGTAAAGGTCCGTTCTAGGTCACAATCTATATATCTCACAAAACCTGTCAATATAACCTCTCCAAAAGGAGGGCAACCACGCAGTATATATGCCTCAATCACAATAACTAGGAAAAGAGTAAAAGCACGATAAGATATCAACAACGAAAAGAGAACCAAAGAGAGCAATACAATATCTAAATATACAGTCCAAGTCTAAAGTCTACAACATCTGTAAACTCCCTCACCCAAAATAGGTATTTATATATATTTTATGTTATTATATTTATTATAGATGTTGAATTTATTTAGAGTATTCTCTTAGTTAATTAGAAAATAATTTTTGTTAGTATATTTACTTATATAAATATTTATTTAGAATTATTTTAGGTTATTTTAGATTTTTGGAGATTTTTCTAGAATTTTTGGTAATTAAAACTTAAAAAAACATAAATTTCTAGGACTTCTATGATTTACTATACGACCATACTTGCATGTCGTTCCTACCAAATATTTATTTTAGTTTAAAATATTTAATTATATTTTTTTGTAATTTATTTAGAATTTTAAGAAATTTATTTAGATTTTAAAATTATTTAGGATTTATTTGGATATATATAGTCTTAATATTAGATAGATGCTAATTTAGTGTTAATAGATATTAATAAGATTTTATAAATTATTTGTATTATCTTTAATTATATTTAAGATTATAAATTATTGAGATAAATTTAAACTCTATTTTAAATTAATTCAAATCCTGAACCTACTAGGAAATCAACTTCATGCATATCATATCCTTATTTAAATTCATCATAATCCTATCCAAATTAACCAATCATAGTTGTATTTAATTAAGTAGTCTCCACCATTATAAATACCTCATCCTTCATATTTTTCTTTCCCAAAATTCCTCTCTTTTTCGTCCAAAAATAGTCAAAATTCGTCATAAATTCAGTCTCATTTTCTACTAGTTATGACGAATTAAAAAGACGATATCTCCTAACTCCGGACTCCAAATGCGCTTCAGTTTTTTTTGTTAGAACGATAATGAGGTTAGCTTTCTGATTATATAATTTTTTTCTTTTAAATTATGATTATTAAATTCTGGAAAATTTGTAGAGCACAGCATATCCAAAAATAGACGTGTTTTGACGTTTTTGTGATTTCGGGAGTACCAGGAATCAGAATCACGAACCGTTTAAAGTTTCGGAAAGCTAATATCGAGATCATCGATATATATTTTTCCCAAAATTTATTTCGAAGTATTTACATACTGTTAATTCTGTAGAACTTCTAGATTAAAATTTAACCATCGGTGCACAATACAAAATTTGTATGTGCCATAATTCCCAAACGAATTTAAATTCGGACGAGCTATAAATTCTAGCATATTTTTGACGCTGAAATCTACAGGAAATCATGCATGAAAGTTGAGTTTATGTCGGTTGACTTTTTGGTCAACAGATCGCCTCGTTTTGCGTGCCATGAGTCTCGAGTTGATAAAATTCAGTTTCTTTGGACAAAATTTAGGAATTAACATAAAAATCAGAATAATAAAATTAAAATAGGATTTTAGAGTAATTATTCCAGAATTAAATAAATTAAAATAAATTATCTTTTGACGTGATAAATTTGTAATACATAGGCTATTTGGACTGTGACTTGGACTCTGATTTATACCAGCAGCAGGACCCCAAGCAAGATACCTTGCCAAATTGTTTACAGTACTTTGCATGCTATTTATATTTCTTTTATTTATTTTATTTCTGTATAGTTCTTGCATGTGTAGTTTTTCTCCAGTCATTACTATATGTGTTATTGGGGCCTGATCAACCACACTAATACAAATTGTCTAATCAGAATCAGTGTATTATGGTCTAGCTAGCCATAATGCGCTTGATTCGCCCTTCGTAATAGTATTTTACGTGGATTGAGATGTATAGTGGACCAGTAGACAAATATACTTACCCTCTAGATATGGCAAAGCATATCATATCAAGTACATAACTGCACCGATGTGAGCATGCGAATAGAAAATTACCAAATTAAGATTTCAATCCACAACTGTCTTGATAATTCTCATTTGAATTCTTTAAACGCTTTGATTCCCATACTTCCATTCTATTACCCCTCCATGAACTCTTTTCCGTTGCTTTCCGTCTTCCCTTGTTTCGGAAAGACGAAATCTCGTGCTTGGATATAAGTGATACACGGATAGTACAAGATATACCCCATAGGCCAATCACATTATTTGATGACTATCTTTCATAATTGATTAAGGGCATATCACATATGATATAGTTGGTGTTAAAGTTTTGAGGATTGAATGACATAAGAAAATAAATTGAGGAATATTTTTCTTAAGTGTAAGAGTCTTATGTGATAGATGGGTAAATTCTAAGTTGGGTAGAAATTGTATTATTAAACTTGAGGAGAATTCTTTTAGATTGTGATCAAGTAGGATTAGGATTAGATTGAGAGATTAAGTCCTTTTAAATATGGAGAATTTTAAAAGAAGGATTAAGATAATGAGAATTTAATGAATTTTAAAAATTTTGATATTGAGGACCCAATATTTATACTTTGAGCACATGATTTAAATTTTGAATATTGAAGGATGAATCATCGATTTAAATTTTTAGGATAAATATAGAATTTTAGACTTGAACAACTGGTGAATTAGATTTAAATTTTATAATTTGATGATTTGAATTAAAAGTTTAATTTTGATTGTTGGGTCACCTATTTGAAATATTGAGGATGTAAATTGAGTTTAAATATTTGAAGAGTACAAAATTCTTAATTTGAGAATAGGAATAAGATTTGATTAGAATTGTTTATTGTTCAAGGTCTAGAGGAGATTATGATAGTTGGAAATGGTGATATAAATTTTGATGTGGGATGTCATATAGACTTGAGTTAGATTTGAATGTTAAAAAAAAAAATCGAGAAGAGATTACGACAGGTTGAATTTTGATTTAAACAGTGGTTATCTTAATTTTGAAGTGATCGTGATAGATTTGAATAGATTTTGTTATTTAAATTTTTGGAAGAGATTGCGATTGACATACCTTATGTACGAATGTGAAGGATTTAACAAATTATGTCTTATTTTAATTCGAGGACGAAATTATTTTAAGTTGGGTAGATTGTAAACTCCCTCACCCAAAATAGGTATTTGTGTATATTTTATGTTATTATATTTATTATAGATGTTGAATTTATTTAGAGTATTCTCTTAGTTAATTAGAAAATAATTTTTGTTAGTATATTTACTTATATAAATATTCATTTAGAATTATTTTAGGTTATTTTAGATTTTTGGAGATTTTTCTAGAATTTTTGGTAATTAAAACTTAAAAAAATATAAATTTCTAGGACTTCTATGATTTACTATACGACCATACTTGCATGTCGTTCCTACCAAATATTTATTTTAGTTTAAAATATTTAATTATATTTTTTTGTAATTTATTTAGAATTTTAAGAAATTTATTTAGATTTTAAAATTATTTAGGATTTATTTGGATATATATAGTCTTAATATTAGATAGATGCTAATTTAGTGTTAATAGATATTAATAAGATTTTATAAATTATTTGTATTATCTTTAATTATATTTAAGATTATAAATTATTGAGATAAATTCAAACTCTATTTTAAATTAATTCAAATCCTGAACCTACTAGGAAATCAACTTCATGCATATCATATCCTTATTTAAATTCATCATAATCCTATCCAAATTAACCAATTCTAGTTGTATTTAATTAAGTAGTCTCCACCATTATAAATACCTCATCCTTCATATTTTTCTTCCCCAAAATTTCTCTCTTTTTCGTCCAAAAATAGTCAAAATTCGTCATAAATTTAGTCTCATTTTCTACTAGTTATGACGAATTAAAAAGACGATATCTCCTAGCTCCGGACTCCAAACGTGCTCCAGTTTTTTTTGTTAGAACGATAATGAAGTTAGATTTCTGATTATATAAATTGTTTTTCTAAATTATGAGTATTAAATTCTGGAAAATTTGTAGAGCACAGCATGTCCGAAAATAGACGTGTTTCGATGTTTTCGTGATTCCGGGAGTACCAGGAATCAGAATCATGAACCGTTTAAAATTTCGGAAAGATAATGTCGAGATCATCAACATATATTTTTTCCAAAATTTATTTTGAAGTATTTACGTACTGTTAATTCTGTAGAACTTCTAGGTTAGAATTTAACCATCGGTGCACAATACAAAATTTGTATGTGCCATAATTTCTAAACAAATTTGAATTCGGACGAGCTATAAATTCTAGCATATTTTTGATGCTGAAATCTATAGGAAATCATGCATGAAAGTTGAGTTTGTGTCGGTTGACTTTTTGGTCAACAGATTGCCTCGTTTTGCGTGCCATGAGTCTCGAGTTGATAAAATTCAGTTTTTTTGGACAAAATTTAGGAATTAACATAAAAATCAGAATAATAAGATTAAAATAGTATTTTAGATTAATTATTCCAGAATTAAATAAATTAAAATAAATTATCTTTTGACGTGATAAATTTGTAATACATATGCTATTTGGACTGTGACTTGGACTCTGATTCATACCAGCAGCAGGACCCCAGGCAAGATACCTTGCCAAATTGTTTACAGTACTTTGCATACTATTTATTTTTCTTTTTATTTATTTCATTTCTGTATAGTTCTTGCATGTGTAGTTTTTCTCCAGTCATTACTATGTATTAGATATGTTGACACACACATGACACCTAGTATCATGGGAGGACAATCATTAGGCGTATGGGCTTTTAACCACTCTGGTAAACCATAGTAACTAGCACGCACTATGGTGGTCGTGTCCGATGGTCGCTACCTCCGAGGTATGTCGATTGATGGAGTCCGAGGGTCGCTACCCCAGAGGTATGTCGGCTGATGATGTCCACTGACGAGCGTGAGGTTGTGAGGATTAGATCGAGTAGCCTACCCTTGTCCATATGTCGAAAAGTTATCCTCATTTGCATTCATATAGATTGTCATGTACAGCGTACTTATCTATTTTTAAACCATATGCATGTTTACTGTATTCAAGTTGGCTCGTATTTTCTGTATCTTGTTACGTCCCTCTGAGGACCTGGTCCGCTGCCAGGTGTATCTTTTCTTGAGTATTTACAGGAGCGCAGATTTGGATGGTTACATGTGATCCGAGGATGTCTTCTCTTCGAGCTGTGATGGATAGCTGGTATTCTTATATTGTGTTGTGGTGTGTACTCATATTGTATTTGCTCTTATGTTCGAGTTGGTAGTGGATTTGTTTCCATCCAACTATCATCCTTAGATACTTCTTATTGAGATCTAGTTTCATAGATACTGGTTATTTATTTCTATATGATTTGGTGGATGAGATTTAGATTTTACCCTGTGACTTGTATTATATTTTATACCACTTGTGGATTTTATATTCATATTACAGCGTACGTATGGATTTGGTTTCCATATATTGGAGTTGCCATATCCATGCGGCTGGCATGCTTACGTGTCCTAGTCCTACGTATTTTTGGGACTGGGACGTGACAACATCACAGAAGCAACAAAATAATAAATAACAATACAGCCATCCAAAATATCAACTGGAAATAATCCAGGAAAACCTACCTAGCTAACTAGGGTGCTAACGGTGTCTCCTCGACAGGCTCCTCCTCAATCTTTGGGTCACAACACTCCTCGACGCTCAGCCCGTAGAATGTCTGGCAAAAATCCTCAAGATCCTCTGGAAAAAATATTCCCAGTCAGGACTGGAGTGAAGTACATAACTCTGAAAGCAACTCCAAATACATGGTAAGGTGTATATGACTAGCAATAGAAAAGTATACAAGATGTACAGGAAAATAAATACATGGTGGAGCAGATAAAGTAGCTGGAATATAAAACTGGAGAACAATACAAGTAATAGAGAAGTAACTGCATGTGAAAAAACAGGAATACTTGCTAAGTGCCTTGAGCACAAGTTCGTTATGTGATCGGCTTAGGTTGTACATGAATAATCTACGATAACTCCGTTATACGTGAGTTGTATAACCGACATACACATGAATACTGTTTGGCTTTGATCACATAACCAACTCATACTCCCCTCCCCCACTAATACTCTTGGATCCAACCACGATATGCTACGTAAATGATAAATAACTCGCGTACATGAAGGCGAGAGCACACGAAGCACATGATAGCACATGAGAATCAATACCCGAAGCACATGATGAAATACACGTGATAGAGTATCCGCTGAACACGGTAAGGGGGATAACATCTCATGACGGGATCCAGCTAGTACCAGCTCATGAAATAATGTGTCAGAATAAAGTATTACAGTTCTAGAATAGGTGATATAAACACAATCATGAAATGGAAACGGTCAGAGGTAGGTACTCGCCTGACGTCTTGAGCAACTGATGAGGATCGAGATCCGGACTGGCGTCATAAGAATCTATTACAAAAAGCAAGCTTAAATGGGGTTCTAAAGAGTTAAACTGATATAAATAACTAAAAACAGGCTTCTATGGTTATTCTAGGTCGAACGGGTCAAATGGATGAAATTTGGGTCAAAAAGTCTACTCTGGGTCAAAACTAGGTCAAACATTAACTTTTGCGGTCAACGGGGACAATTATGGTCAGCACTAGGTCAAACTAGGGTGCCCCTAAAATTCTAGGTCAAAACTAGCTCATTAAGTTAGTAAACCCTCAAACTAGCCTCCTTGAGATACCGGGATACCCTCGGTATCTAATACCTCGACCTAAAGTACGCACCCCGCCTATACCCTCTAAAATCTATGCTAACACGCGTAATTATATATACAAATACATATAAAAGCAATTCTAAACCTATTCCTAGGAAATTTGTAAACACCCTAAATTTTTGAGAATAATTTTCTAATGAGTTATTCTGAATCTTTGGTTTTCTGGAAATTAAAACGAAGGTGATTGTGATTTAAAGAATTTTAAGTGTGGCTAAATGGTGTTAAATTATTCTGGAAATAATAGAATAAGATGCACCATAGAAAACCGGACCTACGGTATTTTTCGGTGAATTATTTGGACCCCGGAAACGAGTTTTAAGCTTAAAGAGCTATTGGGTTGATTGAACCGAACCGATCCAAACCAACCCGACCGAAACCCAGAGGAAGCCCAACCTGAACCCTAATGGCCGGATTACTGTAGCCTATTTAAAACCTTAACCTAGGTTTCCATGAACCCCCGCCGCCGAGACTCCCACAGCCCCGTCGTTGCACCTCGACGCCGAGACTCCCACAGCCCCGTCGTTGCCCTCGACGCCGAGACTCCCACAGCCCATCGACGAACATAGGCCCCAGCGCCACCGCTCCACAGCGACTCCGCCACCGCCCAGAGGCACGCCGACGTCGGCCTGCCGTTTCATCGCCGCTCGATCACCCATCCAGCCGAGACCCCGCTGAACCTCCGTGCGAAGTCGACAGCAGCCCCAAGCCGCTGCCAACTTCACCGTAGCCATCAAGATCTCCTCTCTGTCGGTCGACCAGGACGCGAGCGACGGACACGGGCAGGAGCTCGATCCGGACACGGTGACCAGGACTCGGCTCGCGTCAATTTGGATTTCGGACTCTCAGAATTCAGAACTCACAAAGCCCTGTTCAGGTACCGGTTTCTCCCTCATCGTAACACCGTTTTCAATTCCGTCAGTTGCTATGCGTAGACTGTGTAACCCTCTCGGTGTCCGTGCAACTCGCTCGGTGCATCGCGTCCTGTGGTGATCGCACACCGCGATCCAAAAACAGGAAAAATAATGCCCCAATTCACCCCGGAACTGAGTGCGCCCCGCCAGACGGGACGACTTGGTCGCGTGCGGTCTTCACAGACCCGTGCGCGTCGTTAATACGGTCATGTAGGATTTTGCGGAAGTAGATTCGGAGGTGCGTGCACCCCGGAATCAACGCGTATCCACCGTCGACACCCCGTATCCAACTTTTCTGGAACACGCTGTAACTTCGTGTACACGCGTCGGATCGAGACAAAACTTGTGCCATTGGATTCATAGTAATGCGCTGGTCCTATGGGTCAAGTTTGGTCCAATTCTGAGAATGTTGACAAAATCGCGTATCGTGGGCCCCACCGGCTCCAATTGACGGGCGATTTTATGATCGGCTCATCGGAATCCAATTCTGGAAGTTCCATTGGGTTCATATCGTCGTTCCCGACTTATAGACACTGAGTTTGCAGAATTTGGAGACTTTAGACCCAGACACGCTTTTCGGTGCAAAGTGGCCCACGTGTGGACCCTGCTTTGGCCCGGAAATAACCTTTTTGCCCCTGTGTCCAAATTAGATGTAAGGACAGGCATTTTTAGCAGTTTGATACCTTCTGAGACTATTGGTGATATTTATTACAGCTTTTGGAGTAGTACCTACCGGATCCACCGATACAGGGACAGTTGTTGGTCTTCGGACATCAGGCAAGTGTACCTTGTCAAACTTTGCAGTCTTTATATATATTTTCCTTGCTTTATTATATTTCTGTGCATGCTCAACCTAGGACCGTATGACGTACTTAGCGTCCGATTATCAGTCGGGTGCCAGCACTGTACGTAGTGTTGGGTACTGTCATCTAGAGATGGACATACGTGACACTTTATATTCTCGTACTTGTCTTACCAAGTACATTATGACCCAGGACACTTGACACTATTCATGAGACAGGATTTTTCCGAGATATTCGTGGTGATTCTGTATAGGATACAGGACATGGATATTATATGCTTAGATATAGTATGACTGGTTGTATTAGCTATGATATAGTATGACTGGTTGTATTAGCTATGATCCCGCTTGACATGGACATGAGACGTTGTGGTCATGATATGCGTGGTTACATTGGGTAGGGAGAGACACACAGGCTACAGGCTGTTCCATATATATATACATCTACTATTATTGAGAGGTCGTAGACTCTCGAAGCAGAGCTAGACCCACTACCGGTTATTACCACTACCGGCTCCCCGACACAGAGCTTGTAGTGGCCCAGCCTGAGTACTCGTGCTGCTCTCACTTGCATTTTCACTGAGATGGTTACTTACTTTCCCTACTTATTCTATCTATTTTCTGCACTGCATTTATTTTGGCTTGAGCTTTCTTGTACCTTGCTATGTCCCCTGAGGACCTGGATCCGGATTATGTCCCCAGGATTTGAGGACGAGATCTACCCCGAGATATACGGGACCGGAGCAGGAGCTGATCCAGGAGTTGTACCGCCATCCGAGGATGAGGTGTTAGCCGAGGACTTCTCCTGAGCATCCATGTTTCATGCTCAGTATTTATTATTTATTTTAGTTATTTACTTTCTGTTCTGTTGAACCAATGTATTAGATATTTATCGGGTTATTTCCCCGAAGTACTTGGTTGAGACTAGCTGATAATTTACATTCCTTATTTACTCTGTGGATCATGTTTATTTCTTGTGTGGATGAGATTAGTTGTGTCATGATTGTCGTAGACTTGTTATTTTACATCTTAAGTATGCCCTGGTGGATCCATTAAATTGGGTTGTCCATCGGTGCGTGCTGCTGGCCATTATCACGCGTCTGGTCCCACGGTGTTTTGGGACTGGGGCGTGACAAAATTGCTCAAAAACCTTACCCGATACTAAATACCTTGGGTATCTCAAGGTATTGAGATACCTTGATATCTCAAGTTATTAAGATATCCACTACCCCTCTCTAACATCACCCATCTAGCTAACTATCTATGTATAAACATATACACCTAGGTAATTATCTAGGCTACTACATATATAAACACATATGTATATATATATACCCACATATCTATAATATATAACCACACATACACATACACACACACACACACACACACACACACATACACATATATATATATATATATATAACCATAAATATATCTAACTATATATATATATATCTACTATACTAAACTATCTATCTACCTATATATATATATATATATATATATATATATATATATATATATATATATATATATATATATCACTCTCACTACCTTCTGCTACTGCTAGGCTACCTGCATACACTGCGCTGCCACTGCTATGGCTGCTGCCCCTGCTGCGTTTGCTGCTAACACTGCTGCTGCCTGCTGCTGCAGGTAGCATGCTGCAGCTGCTGCTGCACTTTCTTGCTCACTGCTTCGCTGCTGCAGTTGCCTATGCTGCTGCTACCTGCTGCAAGCTCCCCCCTTGCTGTGCCACTACTACAGCCTCCCATCTAGCTACACTGCTAGCTGCCTTAGCTGTCCCTTCAACTACCCACCTTGCTGTCCTGCTGCTCTACATCTACTTCCCCCTCGACACACCACACACACACACAATCACACATACAAACACACACATTCACATATATATATACACTAACAACCATATATATATATATATATATACACACACTTACACACTTATACACTTATGTATATAGGTACATACACTTACACATACACACACACATACAAACACGCAAGCACACACACACACACTTATAGATATATATATATACACAAGCATATATACATATATATATATACACACACAACCAAATATTTATATATACACACTTATATATATATAGACATATATACACATATACACATATACCTATATATATTTAGATACACTTACACACATATATATATACACTCATTTACACATACAAACACAACACACACACACACACACACACACACACACACACACACACACACACATATATATATATATATATATATATATATATATATATATATATATATATATAGACACACTTACATATATATAAACTCATATATACATATATATAAACACAACACACACAATACACAACACACAACACACAACCAACACACAACACCAACGCACGCACAACGACCCAAACACCAATAAATAACTATAAATATATAAAATATAACTCAAAAACTCTAGTACACACTCCCCGAAGCTAAACCAACGCGTGCACAAGCCCGAAACCAAGAAACTAAATCGAAATGGCCATTCGGTCATTTCGACGAACACGTAGAGTACGGTTCATAAAACCTCGTGAAACGCACACCAATCCTACTCGAAATTGGCCCAAAATTTATCCACGGGTTCTAATCGATGATTAGATCCTAAAAAAAATGCTAACTCATCGATTCTCGGTCCATGGCAAAAATACGCACACACATAGAACCTACGACAACGAAAACCCCCACATCGCCCGAAATACCCATTTCTCCGTGACACGACTTCACGTGTCTGAAAGGAGACACATACTTACCCTCAAGACATCCAAGTACGTCTACCTAGGTCCGTTTAACCTAGAGCATCACCCAAAATTGGGCTAATCTTGGATTTCACCCAAAATTGACACAAAACCTAATATCAAAGTCTCCAAACACAACCAAACAAGTTCTAACTTCCTCCCACAGGTAGCCTTAAGGTCTAGGAAGGTTCTAAACCATTAATTATACTTTATAATAGTAACCACTAAGAGAAAAGTTAGGGTTTACCTCTTGGGAGTTGTAATCCCAAGGCCAAAGTCTCCAAAACCCTTGAAATCATCACCCTCAAGCCTCCAAGCCTCCACACTAAGTCTAGGCTCTACACACCTAGGTTAGGGAAAGTATAGGGTTAGGGTTAACATAAATAGAAGAAATAGAAGAAGAAAGAGAAGAAAGATGATGTACTTACTTGAAGTTGTAGGAATTGGAAGAAGAAAGAAGAAGAAAAGAGTGGAGAAGAAGAAGAAGAAGTGAAATAGAATGTAGGGGGGGGGGGGAGTTTCGGCCAAGAACCTGGGAAATAGGGTTAGGAGGACCGGCCAAGTGTTAGATAGGGTTTACATGAATGAAAATAACTAAAATACCCTCATAATTAGTAATGCTAATTGGGATTTGGGGTTCCAAATGTACTCAAATTAACTCATAATCATTCCAACTAATTTATTAAAAAATATAATAATTATTCTAAACCCAAAAATAGGCCTCACAAGGGTGTTGGTTAGGTCGGACATGGGTCCACTAGGGTCTGACATGGGTCCAGACTAGCCAAAATCCTAAAACAACCAATAAAAAAATAATACAATCAATAATTAAATATAAATATAATTATTTATAAACAATACACAATTACCAAATAAAAATAAAAAAAATAATCCTATTTTCTAGAATTGGGTAGTGACAAGCCTACCCTCCTTAAAATAATTTTGTCTTCAAAATTAAAAGACGAAACTAGGACATGAATGCAAGGAAAAGAAAAAGAACCATACCTCAAGGTTAAAAAAGATAAGGGTATCGCTCGCGCATTTCATCCTCCCTCTCTCAGGTCGACTCACCTGGAGAGTGATGCCTCCACGCGATGCGAACCAAGGAAATAGTCTGGTTCCTCAATACCTTCTTCCGCCGATCCAGAATCTCCACCTGCTGCTCTGGATAGCTAAGAGTAGGGCCTAACATGATCTCTGAGTGATCCAATACGTGACTGGGATCCGCCATATATCATCTCAACTGCGACACGTGGAATACATCATGAACTCCCTCTAGCGTAGGCGGCAAATCTAGCCTATACGCCACAGCGTCGACCCTCTCAAGGATGCGGAAGGGTCCGACGAAACGTGGGCTAAGCTTTCCTCCTCCACCGAAGCGAATAGTGTCTCGCGTTGGAAAAATCCTCAGAAACACCAGATCTCCAACCTAGCACAAACAAGGTCTCAGCAATTAATCTAAAATAAGCAATCACAAGCAAACACAAGAACAAAATCTAGATTCTAAGCTATACCTCAAACTCCATAGGTCTCCGGTGGCTATCGGCCCAATGCCGCTGCCTCTCCTGCGCCACCCGAAGTCTATCTCTAATGAGCTTTAACTTCTCCGCCGCATCAACTACTATCTCCGGGCCAAGCAAAGATCTCTCGTCTACATTATCCCATGATAACGGAGTGCGACACCTCCGTCCATACAATGCCTCAAATGGTGAAATCTTGATACTGGCTTGGTAGCTGTTGTTGTAAGCAAACTCTACCAAGTACAAGTGATCCTCCCAAGAGTCTATGAAATCCAGAACACAAGTGTGAAGCATGTCCTCAAGTGTCTGGATGGTCCTCTCTGACTGACCATCTATCTGCGGGTGATATGCACTACTAAACTTGAGCTGGGTGCCCAAGCTAGCCTGCAGACTCCTCCAGAAATGCGAAGTAAAGTGACTATCCTGATCTGATACTATGCTCACAGAAACTCCATACAGTCTGACTATCTGGCACACATATATCTCTGCTAGTCTCTCCGTAGACATACCCACTTTGAATGGTAGAAAGTGGGCCAATTTGGTCAACCTGTCTACGATGACCCAAATTGCATCCTTCCCTCATAGAGAACGGAGAAGTCCAGAAACAAAATCTATGGTCACATGCTCCCATTTTTACTCCGGAATGGGTAACGGCTGGAGCAAACCTCCTGGCCTCTGCCTCTCTGCCTTCACCTGCTGGCACACTAAGCATTGGGATATGAAGTGCACTACCTCCCGCTTTATCCCGTACCACCATAAATGCTCTCTCAGATCTCTATACATCTTGTTGGCACCTGGATGCATAGAGTACTGGGATCGATGCACCTCCTGAAGAACCTCCTTGCGTAACGACCCACTCGGCACACACAACCTGGTACCGTGCCACAATGAACCATCATCAGCAATGGTGAAGTCATCTGACAATCCAATCTAAACCTGCGCCCTGATGCTCCTCAGGGACTCATCCTCAAACTGTGTAGCCCTAATCCGGTCTACCAAATCTGACTGAATTTGCAGTCCCCACATCTGTATCTCAACTCCAGGCACTATCACCTCAATGCCTAAGCTCTCTAGATCTGCCAGAAGATAATAATCTGTAGTCAGACACATAGCTACCGGATACCTGCTTAGCACATCCGCAACTACGTTCACCTTCCCTGGATGGTACTGCAACAATATGTCGAAGACTTTCATCAACTCCAACCATCTCTTCTGCCTCATGTTTAGCTCTTTTTGGGTAAACACATACTTCAAGCTCTTGTGGTCTGTGAAGATCTCCATACGCTCTCCGTATAAATAGTATTTCCACAACTTCAGAGCAAAGATGACCGCTGCCAACTCCAAATCATGGGTAGGGTAGTTCTTCTCATGAAGACATAATTGCCTAAAATTATAGGCAATCACCCTCCCATTCTGCTGTAACACACAACCCAGTCCCTTCCCTGATGCATCACTATAGATAGTGAAACCTCCAGACCCTGATGGCAACGTCAACACTGGAACTGTCGTCAACCTCCTCTTCATCTCATCAAAGGCGATCTGGCACTCCTCTGACCAAACAAACTCTATGTCCTTCCGGGTCAGCCTAGACAACGGCTCTGCAATCCGGGAAAAATCCTGAATAAATCTTCTGTAGTAACCTGCCAGCCCCAGGAAACTCCTGACCTCGGCTACTGAACTTGGAGCACTCCATGCCTCAACTGCCATGATCTTTCTCGGATCCACCGAGATCCCCTCTCCAGTCACCACATGACCAAGGAATTCAACCTTGTCAAGGAAGAACTCGCACTTCGAAAGCTTTCTATAGAGATTCTCCTTCCTGAGAGTCTCCAGCACTATCCTCAGATGCTCCTCATGCTCCTCTGGGGTCTTCAAATACACCAAGATGTCATCTATAAATACTACTACAAACCTGTCTAGATGCTGATGGAACACCTTGTCATCAGATTCATGAACACTGCTGGGGCATTAGTCAACCCAAACAACATCACCATGAACTCATACTGTCCATACTTGGTCCGAAAATCTGTCTTCGGAATATCCTCCCGCCTGACCTTCACCTGGTGGTAGCCTGTTCTCAGATCAATCCTGGAAGACACCCTCGCTCCGCTCAACTGGTCAAAAAGATCATCAATACACGGCAGCGGATACTTGTTCTTGATTGTGAGGTTTTTCAGAGCCTTGTAGTCGATACACATCCGTATCGACCCATCCTTCTTCGGCACAAAAAGTACCGGAGCATCCCACGGAGAAGAACTAGATCTAATAAATCCCTTATCCTGAAGCTCATCCACCTACTTCTTTAACTCAATCAGCTCACTGTTGCCGACTCTACAGACGTACTGGGATATCAGCTCCGCGTCTGGCATCAAGTCTATAGAGAACTCCACATCTCTGTCCGGAGGTAACCCTGGCAACTCGTCCGAAAAGACATAAATGAACTCCGCTATCAGTGGATGTGGCAATCTTGGCTCTACCACCAGGGCTCCGCAGAAGACTCCCTCGCTCTACTCCGCTGCTCCTCTGGCAAACTCAAACTCTGGCTCACTCGGCGGACTAAACAACGCTCTGCCTCCAAGACAATCTATACTAGCACAATGCATACTCAACCAATCCATCCAGAGTACAATATCGTAGCTCGAAAGTGGCATTACGAGTAGGCACACACTCAACTCCCGTTCTCCTAAGGTAACTCTCTGATCTTTGCAGACATTATTGACTAGGATGATGCCACCTCCGATCGTGATCTTGTAGAGTCTAGCTAAATTTTCAACAACAAGATGGTGTCTAACATCAAAATATACATACACAAAGCTATGGGAAGCACAGAAATCAAATAAAGCAAGTGTTGGAATGGAATCAAGAAGAATAGAACCTGAGATCACATCACCAACGGGCTCGGCCTCGTCTACAGTCAGGGCAAAAGCTCGCCCTTGCTGTCCTCTTCGGTGCTGCTATTGGTGCTGAGCAAACCTCTGCTGCTGAGTCGGCAAAGGTTGTCCTCTCTGCTGTGCTGCAGGTGCTCTGGCTGGTCCCCTCTGAGCGGCTCCTCCGCCCTGAGATGTACGATCAAGTGCTGAAGGGCAGTCCTTCAATTGGTGATCTGTTGTACCACATAACAAACACCTGCCCAGTCTCTTTCTGCAAATGTCCTATCCGTGCCCCAGCTTCCTACAGAAAGGGCAAATGATGGGCTGCCTCTGACCCTGCTGCTGTCCCTGCCTCTGCTGCTGGGGTGCCTGCCGGAAGGGCGCACGACCCTGACCCTGGTACTGATGAGTCTGCTGGAACGGCCTCTTGGCTGGGCCTACACTATTGCCTGCTCCGGAAGCATCTCTACTCCTCTTGGTCTTCAGCTCCAAGTCGTCTTCTGTCCTCTGAGCGTCGCTCATAATCTGCTCGAAGGTCGCCTCGCGGTCACTCCTAGTCAAGGACTTGACCGCCATGACCAAACCCTTACGGAACTTTCGCGCCTTCGCTGCCTCGGTCAAACCCTCTACAAATCTGCCCAGATGGCAGAACCCTGCTGCATACTCATCTACCAGTATGCGCCCCTAGACGAGTGCCTCAAACTGTCTCTCCAAAGTACTGAGAGCCACATTCGGGAAAAATTTC
>JAYESA010000258.1:157500-189645 GCA_036927795.1 Iris macrosiphon
ATAATACAATCAACAATTAAATATAAATATAAATATTTATAAACAATACACAATTACCAAATTAAAAAAAAATCCTATTTTCTAGAATTGGGTAGTGACACACTAAATGTCGATGCTGCAGAGTTTATGGAGTTGCTGGAGAATGCAAGGACTCCACTATATCCTGGTTGTGAGGATCATTCACAGTTGAAGGTGGTTACAAGATTATTGAGCATTAAGTCCGATTTTAACATGTCGCAAGAATGCTATAATCGACTGATCGATTTGATTATAGAGATCTTGCCCGAGGGTGCAAAGTTGCCTAAGGCTTCTATCGATCTAAGAGGATGGTGAGATCGCTCTGGATGGGATACGAGAAAATCGATGCATGTCGCAACGGGTGCATGTTGTACTACAAAGACGACAAGGTTGAAGATGCGTGTAGATTTTGTGGTGCTGATCGCTATAAGACCACTGTTAGAGAAAAGTCTGTCGGTGCAAGAAAGCCTACTGATTCGATGCACTACTTGCGTTTGATACCGCGGTTGCAGCGGTTGTTTATGGTTAAGGAGATTGCAGAAAATATGAGTTGGCACAGGCGAAAATAGATCGAAGGAGTATTGGATCATCCATCTGATGGAGATGCATGAAAGCACTTTGATCGAGAGTATCCAGATTTTGCTTCGGATCCCCGTAATGTCAGATTGGGGCTCTCCTATGACGGTTTTACCCTATTTGGACTTTCGGACTCCCAGTATTCGTGTTGGCCGGTGATCGTCACTCCGTACAATCTACCGCCTTGGATGTGCATGAAGACTACGTATATGTTCCTAACCGTTATTATCCCCGGTCCAAACAATCCGAAGAGGAACATCGATGTATATTTATAGCCTTTGATAGATGAGTTGAATCAGCTATGGGAAGTAGGTGCCAACACGTAGGATATTTTTAGAAAACATAATTTTTAGATGAGGGCAGCACTCATGTGGACCATCAACGAATTTCAGGCCTATGAAATATTATCGGGATGGAGCACCCATGGTCGTCTCTCATGTACTTATTGTATGGACCGTACTAAGGCTTTTCGTTTGAAATACGGAGGCAAACCGTGCTTCTTCGATTATCATCGACAATTTCTGCCGAAGAATCATCCATACCGGAGGAACGGGAATGCTTTTCGTGCCAGAGTTATGGAGAAGGCCAATCCATCGCCAAGGTGGCCCGGATACACGATATGGGAATAGGTAAAAGATTTACCAAGTGCTATCGAAGAGCCTACTAAAGGGTACAAGTGTGACGGATTTGGTCGCACCCATAACTGGACGAAGAGGAGTATATTCTGGGATCTTCCATATTAGAGCACCAATATGATCAGACATAACCTTGATGTCATGCATATCGAGAAGAATGTGTTTTATAACATAATTAATACTATAATGGAGGTAAAAGGGAAGACGAAAGATAATCCGAAGGCCAGGTTGATAGAGTAGGGAAATGGAAAGTTAAAGCAACCTTAGTCAGTTTTCTCACCTGTCAAATCATGCAGTGAAACTGACTCCTGACAGCGAGTACTGCACAGCTATCCAGATGACGGTTGTAATGATGGTGCGGCACAGAGACCCAAACCGTCATTTAGTGATATTTCCTTGATACAAAGTACTTTTACGCATACAAGGGAATACGCTACCTAGTTTTATACTGGCAGATGTGAGCTTTTACGCTCAGTAAAAGACAAAACAAACTGCCACGTCAAAAGCTGCTCTTCGTACAGAGCTCGAGGCACGTCTCTGCATTTAATGCTCAGAATGGTGGCAGATCCGTGCATTAAATGCACGAGATTTGGTTCTATTTTTAAAGACTAGGCGAGCCATAATTACGGCTAATATGTCCACATCATCACCTCTACATAATACGCCTTCGGGCTATTTTCAGCTATAAGGAGCACGATGTACGCTATCTCCTTGAAATATGCCAACTCAGGCTATACTTGCACTTGTGCGTGCTAAGGCTATTTGGTCCAGAATACGCTCAAGACCTCAGTCAAAGAAGGAGGATCCGCTATCTTTTACGCTAGCTACCTATCCATGCAGCATCAGGCTTCTACGCCTATAAGGCTTCTACGCCAACCTGACAACTATTTGGCTTCTACGCCATGGTGACAGTTATTGGCTTATACGCCAACCTTTTCTACGCAAGGGTCAGTTACCTACATGGCTCGCATGCCATGATCTTCGCAGCAGTTATACGTATTTTCTCATGATGGGACATGCGTCACACGCTTATTCAGAAGATCATCTATACGTGGGTGGCAGTTATTATAACCGCCGCGTAAAAAGTGCCATACTCTCCACTATCCGGCTTCTATGCCGACTGGATGGTTACTGTCACTAAAAACTCTATAAATAGAGACCTCTATTGACAGAGGTCCAAGGTCGCAAATTCCAAGGTCAAAAATTTGGAGAAAAGAAGGTCGGGAAAAAAGTCAAAGAAATCAACGAACAGAGAGAGAAGAGCTCAGACAGAAAGTAGCGATCGACGATTTTGACATCGAGCATCCACTTCCTCTTACAGTTCTTGAAGCATCTCCTTCTTCTAAAGCACTTCTTCATTATCATGTGGTCCAAGGGACAAAGTGATCGACTGCAGATCAGACTCCTATAGCAATATTTACCCAGATTAAAATTTGTACTTAACATCCTCGTATAGGATTAATAGTACTTCTTGTTTGTAAACCTAAGAAAGGGTTTTGTATAAACCTAGTTTTATTTCTTTCGTTTATTATCAAACATTCATGGAGAGGTTAATTTCGATTACATTTCGGGAATTCTTACCGCAGGTCATTTGGGATCCATTGACAGAGCTCAGCATATTATTCAGAGATCTTTGTTGTACTAAGTTGCTCGTCGATCGTCTAAAAAAGCAAGAGAAGGACATTGCCGTAACACTATGTAAGCTTGAGAAGGTATTTTCTCCTGGATTCTTTGACTCTTTGAAGCATTTGCCAATTTATCTTTCCTATGAGGCACGTGTTGGTGGTCTTGTCAGTTTTTGGTGGATGTACCCCTTCGAGCGGCATCAGAATCACCTAAAGAGAAAGCTGAAAAATAAGACACGGGTTGAGGGCTCTATTTGTGAAGCTTATGTTCTCGAGGAGATTATAAACTATTGCTCGACGTATTTCAAATCTCATGTTGCTACTAATAGAACGAAAGCTCTGAGAAACGATGATGCATATCAGGAATCTAATGATGCAATACTCAAAGTATTCAATGCGTCCGGAAAGCCTTCAGGAAAAATAAAGAAGAGATATTTGAATGACGACGAACTAAAGGCTGCTCAGTTGTATATATTACTCAATTACGACGAGGATAAAGTGGAGAAGCTAGAGGGGTAAGTAATTAATACGTCCACGTTTACATCATCTTAATATAATAGTATAAGATACTATTATGCTACTAATCAGCAGTTGCTTCATTGTTTTTCAGCACATATAGTGATGAGTTGAGGTCGGTTAGACCCTACATAATAGATGAAGAAGTAGAACAAGAAATGAGATGCCATTTTTCTTCTTGGTTGAGCGCATATGTAAGATGCTTGGTAATTACTTTTTAATTTTTCACTTGCAAAACAAATAACTTACTATCGCTACTTTGGTATTTAGGTCGATCGTCTAATAACACCCGAGACTGAATCTATTAGAACTCTAGCCAAGGGACTAATTACTGCCGTTAAAATATGGCCAAGTTTTTGTGTGAATGGGTTCAGGTTCAAGTCAAAAAATTCTCTTATCAAAGACAACTTTCTGGATCTTGATTCCATGAAAAACAGTTGTTTGTGTATCAAATCTTCGAACTATAAAGACGTCGATCCAGGCAATAATTTCTTTGGCATCTTACGAGAGACTGTAGAGTTGACATATAATTATGGTACAAAACCTGCTAATATCGTGCTATTCAAGTGTGAATGGTTCGATCCGATTCAAGATAAAGGTTAGAAAATTGACAAGCATGGCCTTGTGGATATAAACTACAAGCGTAGATATCAAGGCTACGAACCATTTATCCTATCAAGTCAGGCATAGATCGTGTACTTCATAACTTATCCTAGACGGGGGACAACGAGGTCGGATTAGTGGACAGTATGCAAGACTAAAGCTAGAAATACCTTTGACATTGACAAAATAGCTTATCAGGAGGACGATCTACCTCTTGTAACAAATATTATAGATATGGACTCAACGAAAGTTACTTATTACACGAGTAATAATGTAGAAGATATAGAATTATCCGATGAGGAAGACGAAAACGAAGACGAAGTAGATGAAAGTGAAGACGAGGAGGAGAAAAAGGGAGAGGAAGACGAGAAAGGCGAACAAGATGAATTTTCTGAAGATGATTAAAAATAAAATATTTTGCCTATAGAATGTAACTATATTTTGACTGTAGATTGTACTATTTTAACGAATATATGTATTATATTTTGACTGTAGAATGCTTTGAGATATGCATCATATTTTGACTGTAGAATATACTATATCTGTGTTTTTCTATATTCATCATATATTGTTATCAGGTATGACTGGACGATACGGAGGATTCGGCAGGTCCCGAGGTAGACATAGTGCTCTTCCGATACTGCCTACTGTTGGTTCCGGGTCATCGTCGCCTAGTACTCCACTATATCAATCACTCACATCTCCAACTGTTGGGACGAGTAGTTCCAGGTGTGGTAGTACTCCCTTGTCCAGCGTTTCTCCTGCTGACGGAACCATGGGGACAGATGAGCATATCGAGGAGGTCGTGCCCACGTTGTCCCAACATTAGCAAGATCCTCCATGCGCACCTCTGGAGGAGACGAGGACAGAGATTTGGGCCGACGGTACAAAGTAAGTCAATTAGATGGTTTAGCATAATATATATCGTGTATTTTTTTATTCATCGTATATTGACTTTTTTGATCAAAATAATTATCTCTATATAGATATTGTCCATCGTCGGTTCAGAGATGCTTGGGCTAATTTCTGAGGAACAACTATGGTGGCCCTTAGATCAACTACTCTGAGGCTCCGGAGGAGAGGAAGGCATTCTGGTTTACGCACTTTCAGGTAAAAGTATATTAAATAAATCCTCTAATTTATGTATATTATATAACTTATCCATGATGCTCACTTACTAAATTATTTATTGTAGCAAACATATTTATATCCTCCGTACTAGGCTGAGTTAATCAAGCGGCTATTTCCTACCATTGCCGCCAAGCTTATCCGAGATGCTCTGGATGACCAGAAGGCTCGTGATCATTCTATAAAACTGATCCAAGTTGAATCACTTCTGAACAGTGGACTACGATGAGGGTTAGATTCGAAAATCCGAGCTAAAAGGAAAGGTCTGAGAAGGCCAAGGCGGCTAGGCGAAATGCTGCCAAGTGGTGTGGTGGCTCGATTCCGATGACAAAATATTTTCGTCGTTTGGTATATTTTTTCTTTTAAAATATATTAATTTAATATAAGTACCATAAAATGGTAGTAGAAAAAAAAATTAGTACTAAATAATATATTTTTAACAGGTACGGAGGTGTGAGGATGCAAATATGGTGACCGTCTTCTTGGCCACCCATCGCAAGGACGAAAATCTTATTGACGAGAGAGCCTCGCAGACCTATGTAAGTATTACTTTACTTTGTGTTAATTTTAATATAACTTAGGCAATTATCGAGTTTTTAAACCTTTCTAGGTCGAGTATCTTAGGCTGCGTGAGCAGCCGACTGCTAGTGCACCTACACCGGGAGAGGCTGGTACTTCCTCACAGCCTGCTCTAGCTCCGTCGACGGACAACCTGTGGGTGACCGCAGCTGGTGGTCTCCAGAGGGGTACATACTACGGTATGAGATTCTATGGTACCCTGGTTGTGACGCAGTCATCTAGGGCCTCCCCGACAACTGCGCATTCCACACAGCTCTCGCAGTCGTCGGCCAGAGTCCAGGAGGCCGTTGACCGTCATATTGCGTCTCTCCGTGACGAGTTGCTGCGAAGGATAGATGAGCAGCCCCTGTCCCAGCCACAGGCGGACGATCCGACGCTCATCGCACGATTCGATATGCTCGACCGCAGCATCACGGAGCTCCGGGATTTGACAAATAATATTAGAGCCTCGACATACCGCAATATCACAGAGCTGCAGGCATCACAGCTATCGATGGGCGAGAGTCTGACAATGATGCAGGATTCAATGGTTCATAGCAGTACGAGGCTGTTATCTACCATGGATTCTTACAACCAGCGACTCGCAGACTTGGAGCGGGTACGACCTCTTGGTGCGCTTATATCGACACAGACTCCACAGACGTCACTGCCTTCTCCATCGACATCGGTGTCGATTCCACGGGAGCAGTATGAGCTGTTCTTATCCTTCATGCGCGCCGGTGGCAGCCTCCTGCAGATCCGCAGTAGTATAGCTAGTTGCTGGATATTTGTATTTTTTGTATTATTTAGGATAAGATTGTATGGATATATATTTGCCGTATTCTTTACGATAAGATTTGCTGGATGCTTTTTTTTTCAAATTTTATTATGTTATTCATATTAAATATGTTATTTTACCGGTGTTGATTGTTCAATCCAAGGGGGTTGGCAAACCCAGAAATTCAACGAAGGGTTGCTCCGGGTCTATTTTTACTGATTGTGATTTAATAAACTACAGGAATAATAGTTTGGAAACAATTCAGTATTATTTTTTTATTTTTCCTTAAAATTAGCGACATTTTTAGCGACGTTTAGAAACGTGTATATACGTCACTAAATACGTCGCTAATTAGTGACGTTAATACATGTCACTAATGACGTCGCTAAATATGTCGCTAAAAACGTTGTTGTACGTCGCAAATTGCTGACATGGCAGTATTGTCAGGTCATTAATGACGTTGTTGTAACATCGCTATATAAGTTGCTAATTAGCTACGTTAATAAACGTCGCTAATTAGTGACACTGCTTCGCTAAACGTCGCTAATTTAGCGACACATTTAATTCGCTAAAAAAATGTCGTCATAGCAAATTTTTTTCTTTCAGCGACGTGCTTTGTTCTGACTTCTTTAAAATGTCGCTAATTATGTCGCTAAAAGTGATTAGCAACATTTTTTGGTCATTTAGTGAAGGTTTTTAACGTCGCTAATTTGACTTTTTCTGGTAGTGACTTGACCTAGGTCGTCAAGGACGATGATAACTCGACTCGACCTAGCTCGTCGTTGATGACGAAGACTTCGTCGGCGAGGACTCGACTTAGCTAATCGAGGACGAAGATGATGAATAGACTCGACCTAGCTCGCTGTCATGCCCCGCTGCCAGAATATTGGATAAATACGAGGACTGACATGGCCAACCACACCTTGCAAAATACCGAAGTAAGACACAATGTTCTAAGGTTGTCTAAAAAAAAGGGTATACTCCAGCATGCTATGACGTCGGTCCTAAGGGAGGCAATTTCTAATATTTCAATCCATCAACAACAATTTTAAGAGTATATCACACATGAAAGTAAAGAGGTGTCCCAAATTACATGTCATATATGATCCTGAAGCTAGTGAATACAAAATGCTGCACTAGCAGAGTATAATTATATATGATCAAATATATCAGCCATGGTCTAATATATATATATATCATATTGACCGAAGTCAGAGGAGTAATCTCAGAACAAAAAAAGCTAATATTGGCCCTTGCTAAACACCACAGAACGAGATAACACTACGAGGGGTGGAAGATGGAAACTCACTCGCAAGCTTTGGCTACAGTCATACGAGTGTGAGCCATCAAGCTGGAAGTACGGTGGATCATGTGTCTCCTCAGGGTAATATGTCAAAGCAAAACTAGTGGGATCAGAATTCCAAGCAACAAGTACCACAAAGAAGCTCAAGGTGTTAACCAAAATCATAATCTGTAAAAATAAGAGACAAACGAATAACTAAATAAATGTGGGTCGAGCTTTGTATGGTGCCAATGTACTTGTCTCGATAAAATAACGATAATAACTGGTATACTGATAACAAACTAACTGTAAAGAAAGATAAGGCGACGAGCGACAAGTGGAAATAGGAACTTCTCTGGATCAGGACCACAACCCGTAAACCAAACAAGGACCGGAGTTACAGACCTTCACCTGAGCAGAAATTTGTACTCTAATCACTTGCAAAAAAAAAAGAATATAGCAGGGCAAGCTAAATGAATAGACAAACATTCATATCATGGTCAAACATGCCTACGACTTGTATAAATAACTAACTAAGATTATCAAAAACCTAGTTACTAACAAATGCATGTTTTGAAGAATATCGCTACTACCGGCACTACAGTCAATCCGGATGGCCAAGGGTGTAACTACCCATTCGGCATCAATTCAAATAGCCTATTCAAATGGCACAAGTTCAACGACCTGACCCGGCTTGCTCTGCGAGAAGACTCTCTTAAGGAAAAGGATTCAGACTTGGCTCTTCAGGTGTCCAGACTTAGACTTTCAAAGACGCGCTCAGAGTATCGTTCGGCCAAGGTGAATCATTGTTAAGGTGGGAGGCTACGATGAATATGTCTTTGCTTAGCCTGCACATTTAAAAATACAGACGATACATGCCATGCTAAGTAAATCATCCCTTGCATGCTAATAAAAATACAATGCACCTAGCTAAGGGATTAATCTCATCTTATATTTCTTGTGTTAGAATATGGAAATAAAACTTGGCTTTATAGTTAGACCCTCGCATGCTACCTTAGCTTCGTGCAAGTAGACTTTGCCTTATTGTCTAGAACTGGTCGAGTTTAAATTATTTTTCTATCTATCTTATATGCAATGCTTGTCATAGAGATAAATCCACCGTATGGAAGCACAACACAAAACATGGCTCACTTATATGAGGCAAGAAGACTATCAAAATAGTCGTTCCAAGCCAAGTAATGGAAAATATGGAACGACTTTGGGAACTTTGGGTCACCAAGGCAATATCCGAACTAGGAAATTATATTATATTAAGTAAATAAGAACAAGAAAAGTTGTTTGGGGTGGCTTGTAGCGGGTAATAGCCTACCACATATACAACCATCACCGCTTATGAGCAAGAAGTTATAAGATTTAAACAAGTAAAGATACCCATGCTAATGGCCTAGCACCGGTAAGGCGGGATGGCATGTGGCGGGTAATGGCCTACCTATGTTGCAACCATCGTCGTATTACCAGAACAAGAGTAATAAACAAGAGAACATGCATGGTCATGGACAACTTGTGCACAAGGTGTAGGGTTCCTACGGACGGTGCACCGGGTCACCGGGGCCGATCCGATCCTAGGCGAAACGTCAGTTTAGTCATGCTAATGGCCTGGCAAGGGTGAGTTCGGGACTTGTAGCAGAGCTAGCTACTCGCAACTGCAAGGATTACCATCTATCTTAACTATAACTCGTGTATGGCTATGCCAGTGACCTTCATATATATTAAGTCGGCTCGGTTGCTGTAATCTATGTGCGAGTCATTGCGTTGAACAAGTAATGTAAAATATATGTGTAATATGAATATAACACACTTGAACGACCTGAGTATCATATATTTGAATAATAGAAGTAACAAAGTAACCTGAGTATCACATATCTGAGTATATCGTTCACCTGAGTCAGAAACCTGCTCGTGATACTTATGTTTGCTTATGCGATTCCTTGGATTTTATTATATATATTCGTGCTTGGTTTAACTTGGTTTTATCTTTAGAAAGGAAAGAACAAATGGTAAGTTGGTAAGTCTCGTCGTGTTACACTTATATCGCATGACCCACTTCCACACGAGTTAGGCTTTGTATCTTATGCCATAAAACTGATCCTAAGGCAAGACTAGAAAGATAATAAATGGTGCACGGAACTAATGTAACATATTTGGATTTGTTGAGCGGGCGAGAAGCCTCCCTACTAGTGTATTCATGTATTAATAACCCACTAGATTGTTTATAGACCTCGTGTGTGCTAAGGTATGGAGTTTGCTCTAGAGCCTTGGAGTATTGCATCTGGAGTTAAAATATATATACATGACATAATATTGGAATATCGCCTATGTATCATCCCATGTTGTAAGTCGCTTGGCATATTTTGGTTGTTTGGAGAGAGAGAGAGAGCTTGAGCGACTTGTAATCTCGGCCTAGCGCAGCTTGTAATATTTCTTGAGTATCAATAAAGAGCTTGCATTTGTATCATACTTGTGTACATTCGATGCTTCTGCTATAATGACTTTGTGAACTATTTATCGAACGGTCGTTTACTCTTGACGTTCAAATTTTTGCTGTATTGAAGACTATATGTGCGATCCTATGGCTTAGCTATTTCTCCTCATGTTCGATTCATGGCCTTGCACAGGCACAGCCTGTGCTCGCATGTTATCTCGTCCTGATGGAACGATCGTCCTGCGGGAGTGCCGGCAAGGTGATTTGCATCTAGCGGGGACAGCCGATCCTTTGGGAGATCGGGTCATAACAAAGGGTATGCTTGTTTAGTACTTATAATACACATCACAAACAATGATGTGTAAAGAACTAAACCAGATAACTGATAGCATAACACAACATAACGTAGGCATAAACTAGTTTATAAATGAATCTGGTTTTGTAAACATAAACTGGTTTTGCAAATATAACTTATCTGTAAATTATCTTATAACATAAACTGAAACTGAAACATAACAGGAACATATGCTGTAATGTATATACTTAAATACATAATGTTCTGTACTACGGCTTAATAATAACTTGTAGTGCCGCATCATATCACAGATCTTGTAACCACATTATGCAACCAATTATATGACAACCACGGCAAATCAAAGAGACTTGTATGTACCATGGCATGCGTAAACTTGGTAGGTCATGGGGCCCTTGCCTATCAAGGTTGATGCATGCCTCATGGGGCCCTTGGTTGGATATAGGGGTAGCCGGTAGAGCAATATGTCATGCCCCAGTCCCAAAATACCGAAGGATTAGCCACGTGGCAATGTACAACAGCACAACTCCAATGGGCAAACCCAATTTAATGGATCTATTAGAGTGCACTTAAGCTGTAAAAATATAAGTACAGTCTACACCGTATATCACAGAATAATTCTAATTCCATCCACAGAAAAAAACATAACTCAATATGATAGACTAATCAAGATAAAAGAAATAGTCTATCATTAAGTCAACATTTGTAGTATCTCGGGGAACAACCCGATAAAATAAGTCAGTACATAGATCCACGAGTCAAGATATGAGATAACTGGAAGCATAAATAAATGAGTATGTAACAGAATACTCAGGAGAAATTCTCTGGCACAACCTCGGCTTCTGGTGCCAGTGCTGCTCTAGCGTCAGCTCATGTCCCTTATATCTCGGGGGTAAACCTCCTCTGCTATACCTGGGGACATAATCCGGATCCAGGTCCTCAGGGGACATAGCAAGGTATAAGAATAACTCAAGCCAAATAAAATACAGTAAATAAAAATAGATCCTCAGGTCAAGCTATGTAACCAGCTATATGAAATACAAGTTGAGAGCATCACTAGTACTCAGGCTGAAACCACTACAAGCTTTGTGTCGGGGAGCCGATAGGAGTAAGTAATATCACGTAATGGGCCAAGCTCTGGAACAGAGACTAAAGCACTGGAATAATAAAATATATATGTATGTAATCATCCTGTAGCGTATGTATCTCTTTTCACCCAATATAATCACACATTTTATGTTCATAACACGCAAGATCATAACCTCTAACAAGTGCAACGAGTCATAATAATATCTATGTATATGCAAGCCTCATGTCACGAATCTTGTAAGCCTATACAGAAATATCATGAATAACTCAGAAAAGATTTTGTCACATAAATTGTGTCAAGTGTCCTATGGTATGACGTACTTAGTAAAGCAAGCACGTAAAAAATATAGGATTGTGGTATTAACTCTCTAAGTGATGTTACATGACTCCGCATATGGCATCGACACCCGAATCTTGTTCAGACATTAAGCAACGTCTCACGGTCCTAGGTTGAACAGGTACATCATAGAAGTATTTAGAAATAACTCAAGCAAAATAATATCACAAGATCTACTGCAAGTTAGCAAGATACACTTGCGTGGGTTCTGAGCTTTGTCAGTTGCACCGAGATAAGTGGAATCTCCAAGTATGACTCCGGATGCTGAAACAAATATCACCATTGCTCTCAGAATACTTGAAATACCTAGGATTGACTACCAATAAGTCCAATTTTAACACAGGGGCAGAATTGACAGTTTCAAATCAAAGCGGGATCCACATGTGTCAAACTTCTCACCAAAAAATGTGCCAGAGACAAAGTTCTCCAAATTTGTCAAATTTAGTGTCTACGAGTCCAGAACAATGATACGAACGCAAAGGAATATCCAAAATTGAATTTCGATGAGCCGGTCATAAAATTGTGCGTTAAGTGGAACTGTGGGATATATAAAATGGTGTTTTGTCAACGTTCTCAGAATTGAACCAAACTTGGGTCATAGGACCAGCGTTACTAAACAAATCCGATGGCACAAGTTTTTTTTATGAAATGACATGCACACACAAAATTATGACAAGTGTTAGAACAGGTAGATACACAATTTTTTAACGGATACGCGTTGATTTCGGTGTGCACGCACATCCAAATTAACTTCCGTAAAATCTCACAAGTCCGCGTTGACAATACGCGCCTTTTGCTATAATTCACACATGACGAAGTTATCTCATTTAACGGAACATACCCCGTTTCAAAAAAAATTGGGTTTAGAAAACCAAGTTTTTGGCAGATTTTAATAGCAAAAAAATTACAGCATACAACGAATTAAAATAAACTAATTAAAGAGATTAAATCTCGATTATATTGTTTAAATTACTGTTTAAGTTGAATTTAAAAATATTAACTAGGTTGGAAGAAAATCAGACATGAATATGGGTGGTTCGGACAGTTTCAGAACAACAAATTTGGTCATTTTTTTCTGTTTTGCGTCGCAAATTGCAACTAACACAGGACATGACACTGAACTAATTATACAGGATTCAAGAGGGTCATGTGGTCTTTGTATATGATTTAATGGGTCTATATTTAATTAACTGTGCAGGGAGATACAAGGGCTAGAAGATGGGTACCTTCCTGTGTGCTGTTGCTCAAAATTTGGGCGGCTACTTTGCGGCGACGGTTCAACGATCGTCGGATGCTGTGGTTGGTCGGGGTTGTAGAGGAGATGATGATGGTGAGGGTCGGCTAGGCTAGGGATTATATATGGTGGAGGTGGGGCGGTTACAGGGTGAGAAAGTGGTCGAGATTGATCGTTTGGGAGAGGAAGAGGGAGAGTTTTCTGTTATATAAGTTGAAGAGTGATGGGTTTTGGGTTATCGAGTTTGCGGGTTCGGGTATGTATTCGATTAGGTTAGTTTGGTTTGGGTTAGTTTATTATAAATCAATGCAATTAGCTATCTAAAATAGTTTTAGACCCCAATAAATTCCAGAAAATACACAATATTCTATTATTAGTTATACACCCAAAAATATATTTTTTGCACTATTTTAATAATTAATTTAATACACAAAAATATATTTTTTGTACTATTTTAATAATTAATTTAATACACAAAAATATAAATCCATGAAGAAAAATTATTTTAATTAGCTAAAAATTACAAAAAAATCTTCCTTAATCTCAAAATTCATAATTCCAATAATTAAGATTCTAAAATTAAATTCTAAAAATTAGGGTGTTTACAATCTACCCACCTTAAAAGAATTGATCCTAGTAATTAAGAAAATAAAACGTAATCGGTCAACAAAGGTTTCTCCAGAAGAGATGATGTGGTTGTAAGACATGTTTGTTGAAGCACAACACAAAGAATAAGGAACCATGAACAAGAAAAAATCAAGAGGAAGGGTGAGGGTTTTGTTCAAGTAGAACACATAAAGAAGAAATGAAAACTTTCCCTAGGCAATGAGAGATAAGTAACTCAAGGGTAAAGGAGTCTGGTTAGAACGAAGATCAACTACAACTTATAAAAGCTTGGGTACCACTGACATATTACCAATCTTGACTAATAAGTTCATGCTAACATAATACTAGGTTTAGGCTAGGAAATCGAACTAACAGGTACATGCTAAAATATTACTAGGAATATTCGCTATTATAGCTAGCTATGATAAAACTAAATCGTACTCATATTCGCTACTCCTCGAGCCTGTATCTCCTCCACCATCATCTCAAAAGCCTGTCCACATCCCTGTGGTGGTGCCCCATGTTGTTACTGGGTCTGCTGGAAAAGTGCTGCCCGTGGTGCCAAGGGTTGTCTCGACTGATATCCTCCCGGTGCTGGTAAAGCATATCGGTTTACTATTGGTGCTACCTCTCGACGCTCAGGGAAATCCTTGGTTGAATGTTGGTTTGATCCGCAAATCAAGCATAATCCTAAATAGCGTTTGCACTTGCCTTCGTAATAACCTCGCTTGCCATAATATTGACATGTAGGCAGTGCCTGTGGAGCTGCTCTGGGTAGCTGGTGCATGTGAGATCTCTCTGCAGCTTCTTGCTGTAGTGCTCTGGATGGTGCTGATATGAACGGCCATTTCTGGCTGGACTCTCTCCTAGTGATGTGCTCCATGCGTCGGGCTACAGCAAGGGCGTCAGTATATGAAGTAGGTGCAACGGAGGCAATTAATCTCGGTAGCTCAAAGCTAAGTCTGTCAAAGAACTCCGTCCGGCATTGCTGGGCCCCTTGATGAATATGCTATTGTGCTTGCATCATTGCGTAAAATATTTAGAACATCTGATGTCCGTCCATAGGCTGTCTTGGTTGAAAAATAGGAATTGATAGAGTAAACTGCGACGGTGGTAGAATATCATCTCGTCGAAACCTCGAGTGCTGCTCTGCTTGATTGATTTTTTGAGTGGATGGATCTCTACTTAATGGCATCACTCTATTATCGTAGGTAACCATAGCACCTTGTGGTGTTTCCACGAAAGTTTCGTCGCTGGCTCATGGATCCATTAATCTGCATACAAAGTAAACTATGAGAGGCACACAGAAGAATCAAAGCAGGATACAAGTCAAGAAATTATTTTGAAGTTGATATAGAGGTCAAGAACAGATCAACAAGTGGATGAGATCCTTTAATTTATCCTATCCTAATTGCAAGCTTGATCGGTTCCTTACTTAAAACTGAAGCAACATAGTCGTAGACCTGAATGGGCCACCACAAAACCATGTCATACCCCAGTCCCAAAATACCGAGGGACTAGCCACGTGGCAATGGCCAGCAGCACAACTCCAATGGACAAACCAAATTTAATGGACCCATTAGAGTGCACTTAAGCTGTAAAAATATAAGTGTAGTCTACACCATATATCATAGAATAATTCTAATCCCATCCACAGAAAGAAACATAACTCAATATGATAGACTAATCAAGATAAAGGAAATAGTCCATCATTAAGTCAATATTTGTAGTGTCTCGGGAAACAATCCGATAAAATAAGTCAATACATAGATCAATGAGTCAAGATATGAAATAACTGGAAGCATAAATAAATGAGTATATAATAGAATACTCAGGAGAAATTCTCTAGCAAAACCTCGTATTTTGGTGCCAGTACTGCTCTAGCGTCAGCTCATGTCCCGTATATCTTAGGGTAAACCTCATCTGCTATACTTGGGGACATAATTCTAATCCAAGCCCCATGGGACTTAGAAAGTTATAAGAATAACTCAAGCGAAATAAAATACAGTAAATAAAAATAGATCCTCAGGGCAAGGTATGTAACCAGCTATGTAAAATACAAGTTGAGAGCATCACTAGTGTCACGACCCGTACCCAGATATTCGGACATGAGTACATGGTTACCCCCCGTCTATGCCATAGAATCGGCGGTAGAATGCTATCTGGATCATATTTAACTATCTAACATCTCACCAATATAATATGGTACCTGTCAATCATCTCAACTCCAAACGAAGGAGCAATATGGTATCTCACATGAATAACTAATCTCAATCACAAAAAACTAAGAAAGAATAATGCACGAATGGAATAGCGAAGGAAAGAATAAGAATATAATCCACAATCTGAAATAATATACAAACTGTGAATCTACCAAAAAATAGTCTAATACAATCCAATACAAATATAACTAGACCTTTTCGGTCACTGGTACTATGTCCTCTTTCTCTAGGAGAGTATCCTCTAAAGTCTCACACTTCTGAGGGCCGTAATATGTAGGACACAGCTCCTCTAGCCAATTATCTGAAAAATATATCCAGTCAGGATTAGAGCGAAGTACATATCTCTGAAAGTAGTTTCAAATACATAATCGAGCATATATAACGAGCAATAAAAAGGATACAAGATGCACAAGTAGCAATAATATACAATATAGGGAGAACAGGTAATAATCACAATAAGAACTTGAGAGTAAATACGGGAAATAAACTGCAAGTAGGAAACAAGAATACTAGTTATGTGATTTAGAGTGCAAGTTCGTTATGTGAACGGTTTAGGTTGTACATGAGGTATAAAGGTAACTCCATTATACGTGAGGTGTATAATCGACATCCACATGAGATCAGTTGGGCTTTTATCACATAACCAACTCCTACTCCCCCTCACCAACCAATACTCATGGATCCAATCACGATACGTTACGTACATGAACACGATATAGTCAAACTATCACACAAAATAGTGGATGCACAAGAAGCACATAAAAATTAATACCCGATACACACGATAAAATATATGTGAATGAGTACCCGCTGAACATGTAGGGGATAACACCTCCTGACGGGATCCATATAGTACCAGTCCGTGTAACCAAGTATTAGAATCAAGTATGTCGTTCTAGAATAAGTGATATATACGTTATTATGAATAAAAACTAATAGAGAAATGTACTCGCCTGAAGTCCTGAGCAAGGTGTGTCTCTCGATGCCCAAGCCGGTGTCTCACAACCTATATATGGAATGTTACATCAATACAAGATTCAATAATGACAATAACTGAAGTTGATGCAATTCTAGGTCGATACGCTATTTCTAAGTCAAACCAATGAATTCTAGGTTAAAAGAGTCTAATGCTAAGTCACTAAGTCGATACACTATGAAGCTATTCTATACTAGCTAAGCTACGATACTAGAATCACACAAAAAGGCCGTATCCTAAGATACACAAGCTTCTAATATGAAAATAAGGTTTTATATATATATATAGAAGTCAAATATTATAATACTATATCAAAATAATTTAAATATGATACCTTGGCCTTGCACCAATGTGTATCACACCTATCTTGATACCCAACTAAAAACCTTGGACATACCTTGGTATCACAAGGCAAGCCAGCACTAAACCAACTAATACCTACATATATAAACCAAGTACTATAGTACCTAACTGATAATGATAACAACTAAAACAAGTTTATATATATATATATATATATATATATATATATATATATATATATATATATATATATATATATATATATATATATATATATATATATATATATATATATATATATGTATCTGTATCTAACTAGCTACTAGCTAACTTACTGCACTACTAACAACTAAACTAGATATATACATATAACTAATCTAAACAAGTAAATACATACTTATCTAACTTCTTAAATTAACAAGTATCTGGGTACATAACTCACTAACAGATATTACAAAACAATAACTAACAAACCATATCTAACTTATCCTCTACATAGATACCTATATAGCTAATTAGATACTAACATATATATATATATATATACAACTACCTACACTCACTGATACATGAACTAAAATCCACTCACTAAATCATCTAACTGAAATTCAAATCACAAAATTCTAAAACTAGACTGAACTGTGCATACCTGCATAGGAATGGTTACTGTGCATCACTTGCACTGTGCAGAAGTGCACTGACTGCTGCTGTATACTTCCTGCATAGCCATCAGTGCTGAAGAAGAACCCCCCTGCTTGAACTGCTATTGCTCTCTTCCTATTTCTCATCTGCACAGGGATGTGCCTAAAAATTGTGTGTAACTGCACACAGTGAAACCCGATTGTTGCTGTATATTTCCTCAAAACTATTAAGTTCTTCTACACATATTTGTGCAAGAGCCTTCTGTCCGAGTCATACAGCAGCCATATATGCTGACTGCTCCCTCTGCCTCTTAGCACTGCACAGGAAGAATTTTGCAAGAACTGTGCTCACTGCATAGTATAAAACTGTGTGCACTACACAGGCTCCTCCATATACTGTCGAGACCCTCTCCCTGCTGCAGCTGCACCTGTGTGTCAAATCCCTCTCACTCACTCAAGCACACAAATACACACATACACAAAAATACTAACACAAAACTAAGTATATATATATATATATATATATATATATATATATATATATATATATATATATATATATATATATATATATATATATATATCACACACGACTCCAACACTCCTATGTATATAAACATACACATATATATAGCTATCCCCATATAGATAACTAGCTATACCCTTATGTATATATATACTCCTCATAATACCTATACAACTCAAATACACACACACACACACACACACACACACACACACACACACACACACATATATATATATATATATATATATATATATAAGTACCCATATATATACATATAGACATAATTACAAGTACACATATATATACAAACATATATGTAGACATATACACATATAGTTATATATATCTAGATACTCTATTACATACACATATCAACACACATATATACATAAACCCAAAATACACTATTATATATACTATATAATACATAGATAGCTAATATTTATATAAATACATATGCACGTATAGGAGAGAGAGCCAAACAACAAACACGTGGAGTGCATCGCACCCGTATCACACTTTTTCTATGATACGCTTGCGATATGGCTCCAACACACAACCAAACATATCTCGGAGGATATGAAAAATTCTAATACATAAATTATGAATAATACATATAGTAATTAGAGTGTCTACTTGTCCGTGTCATAATATGATATACACAAGGCTCCGTGTCAGAGGAAAACCCCCAAAATTAACCCGTTTCGTCAAATTGACGAGATACGGCCTACATGTATACAATTGTGGATACGACACTAGTCACAAACAAGCAATCAACTGTCAATTAGATCTATTAGACCTAATGACAAATACTACATGTGTCAATCTCAAAATTTACCCAAAATTGGCACCAAATTGGTCATACCTTCCACCATAGGTCTCTGATGAACCTAAAACTAATTCCTATGGGTAGCCTATGCATGTGGATTAGTTTTTTATAGTTAAATCTCAGATCTAGAGTCTATTAGAATGATAAAAACTAAATTGTACCTATTGGTAGATAGATTTCCAATAAAAAGTTCCCAATTGTCAAGTAGCTCCTCTCATTATAGATTTTGCCTCCTCCTCCTTGCTCCTTGCTTCCTTCTTATAGATCCTTGGTGTAGCAACCTAAATAATGAATTAGGAAAGAGATTGGTGAAGAATTTGTGAGAGAATGGAGGGAACTTGAAAGAGGGAAAGTTGTGGATCTAGAATTTGGGAATTGGTGAAATAAAATATTTTCTCTCTCCTCTAGCTATGGCTGGCCATATAAACCCCTCCATACAATGTGAGAAGTTACAAATACCCCTTGGGACCTATCATGAAGAAATTAATTAGGGAGGGAAGGTTCTAGTCTAATGGTTTCACTAATTAATTAATCCTCCTAATCCATGGGCCAAATTCATGGGCTCAATCTAAACTAGTCTAAAATTTTGGTTCAGGCATTCTAATAATTGGGTTTGGTCCACTACAAAAGTCTAAAATAAATCTACAACTAGCAACAAATAATAATACAATAAATAAATAAATTATATAATACACAAATATTAATTATAAATAATCCTAAAATAAATAATAACCATTATCAATTACCAAACTACCCTTAGATAAAAAATATGAGGGTGACAAACCTACCCACCTTAAAAAAAATTTGTCATCGAAATTAAGGAAGAAACTATCTACCAAAACAAATAATACAATGCAAGAAAGAATTATACCTCACGGCTGGAACAAATATGGATATCGCTCGCGCATCTCAGACTCTCGCTCCCAGGTACTCTCTCCTGGCGAGTGATGCCTCCACACGATGTGTACCAACAGAATTATCTGGTTCCACAGCACCTTCTCTCTCCGATCCAAAATCTCCACTGGCTACTCTAGATAGCTGAGAGTAGGGCCCACCTCTATCTCCGAGTGATCCAACACATGACTGGGATCTGCCACATACCGTCTCAACTGTGAAACATGAAACACGTTAAACTCTCTCCAGTGCAGGTTGTAAGTCTAGTCTGTAAGCGACTGCACCGACCCTTTTAAGAATACTGAAAGGACTGATGAATCGCGAACTAAGCTTACCGTCTCCACCGAAATGAATCGTGCCACATGTCGAAGAAATCCTCAAGAAAATAAGACCGCCAACCTAGCACAAAACACAACCTTAGCACTCTAACAAATAACATACAAACACAAGCAAGACAAAACTAAATCTATACCTACAACTCCAAAGTCTCCGGTGGCTATCGGCCCAATGTCGCTGCCTGTCCTGTGCCACTCAAAGTCTGTCCCTGATAAGATTTATCTTCTCTGCTGTAACTACTAACATCTCTGGTCCCAATAAAATTCTGTCACCAACATCATCCCAGGACAACAGAGTGCGGCACCTCCTTCCATACAATGCCTCGAATGGTGACATCTCAATGCTGGCTTGGTAGCTGTTGTTGTATGAAAACTCTACAAAGTAAAGGTAATCCTCCCAAGAACCTCCAAGATCCAAAATACAGGTGCGTAGCATGTTCTCGAGAGTCTGAATATTCCTTTGCGACTGTCCGTCCGCCTGAGGGTGATAAGCGGTACTGAACTTGAACTGAGTGCCCAAGCTAGCCTGCAAACTCCTCCAAAAATTTGACTTGAAGCAACTATCCTAATCCGAGATAATGCTTACTAGAAGACCGTACAATATGATAATCTGGCGCACATACATCTACGCAACTCTCCGTAGATGTATCCACTTTAAATGGCAGAAAGTGGGCTAATTTGGTCAATCTGTCCATGATGACCCAAATCGCATCCTTGCCTCCTAGAGAACTCCGAAGTCCTGATACAAAATCCATGATCACATGTTCCCATTTTTACTCCAGAATAGGCAAAGTCTGAAGCAATCCTCGTAGTCTATGTCTCTCTACCTTGACCTGCTGGAGAACTAAGCATTTGGACACGAAGCTAGCTACCTCTTGCTTTATGCCATACCACCATACATGCTCCCTCATATATCTATACATCTTGTTGGCACTAGGATGCATAGAGTATTAGGAATGATGCACCTTCTGCATAATCTCCTCGCGCAAAACTCCTCTTGGTATACATAACTTGGTACCGTATCGCAATGATCCATCATCTGTGACAATAAAGTCCTCTGCCAGCCCAACCTAAACTTGTGCTCTGATGCTCCTTAGAGACTCATCCTCATACTATCCGGCTCTGACCTGGTCCATCAGCTCCGATTGTACCTGAAGTCCCCATACCTGCGCTGCGACTCCCGAAACTAGTACCTCAATGCCCAAACTATCAAGATCAGCCAATAAATGTCTTTCTCTAGTCAAGCACATAGCCATGAGATACCTGCTCAAAGCATCCGTGACTATGTTGGCCTTCCTTGGATGGTACTGCAAAGATATATCGAAGTCCTTCATCAGCTCCAACCATCGTCGCAGTCTCATGTTGAGCTCTTTCTATGTAAACACATACTTCAAGCTCTTATGGTCTATGAAGATCTATACTCTCTCTCCATATAGATAGTTTTTCTATAATTTGAGAACAAATATAACTGCTGCCAACTCCAAATCATGGGTAGGGTAGTTCTTCTCATGCAGGCATAATTGTCTGGAAGCATAGGCAATTACCTTCCCGTGCTTCAGTAATACACAACCCAAACCCTTCCTTGATGTATCACTGTAAACGAAAAATACTCCTGCTCCTGATGGTAGTGTCAAGATGGGAACTGTAGTCAATCTCCTCTTCAGCTCCTCAAATGCTGACTGACAATCCTCAGTCCAGACAAATTCTATGTCCTTCCTGGTCAGCCTAGTCATCGGCTCTGCTAGTCTGGGAAAGTCCTGAACAAACCTTTGGTAGTAGCCTGCTAATCCAAGGAAGCTCCTGATCTTTACTACTGAACTCGGGGTAGACCACGATTCAACTGCTAAGATCTTCTTTGGGTCCACCGAGATTCCATCTTCTGTAATGACATACCCAAGGAACTCAACCTTATCAAGGAAGAATTCACACTTTGATAACTTGCCATACAGCTTCTCCTTCCTGAGGGTCTCCAGAACAATCCTCAAGTGCTGCGCATGCTCCTCTGGGGTCTTCGAATATATCAGAATATCATCTATGAAGACTATAAAAAACTGGTCTAGGTACTAATGAAACACCTTGTTCATCAGGTTTATGAACACTGCCGGGGCATTGGTTAACCCAAATGACATCACCAAGAACTCGAACTGCCCATAGCGAGTCCTGAAAGCTATCTTCGGGATGTCTTCCCTCTTCACTTTTACCTGGTGGTAGCCTGACCTTAAGTCTATCTTTGAGAATACATTCGCTCCATTCAACTGGTCAAACAAGTCATCTATCCGCGGCAACGGATAATTATTCTTGAGAGTGAGGTTATTAAGTGCCCTGTAGTCGATACATATACGTACCGATCCATCCTTCTTTGGTACAAAAAGTACCAGAGTACCCCATGGTGATGAACTGGAATGGATAAAGCCCTTGTCTTTTAACTCATCCACATGCTTCTTCAACTCCGCCAGTTCATTGTTGTTTACTTTATAGACGTACTGAGAGATCGCTCTACGTCTGGCACTAAATCTATGGATAATTCTATATCTCTGTCCGGCGGTAACCCCGACAACTCCTCTAGAAATACATCCAAGAATTATACAATCAATGGATTTGGCGGCTCCTGTTTTTCTACCAAATCTCCACAGAAATTGCCCTCGCTCTGCTCTGCTCCTCGGACGAACTCGAACTCTGACTCTCCTAGAGTCTGAAGTAAAACTCTGTCTCCACGTTAATTGATATTAGCGTGATATCTACTCAACCAATCCATCCCAAGTACTATATTATAACTCAAAAGTGGCATTACAAGTAAACATACGCTTAGCTCACGGCCTACCAAATAAACTCTCTAGTTCTTGCAAACATCACTGACCAGGATGATGTTACCCCCGGTAGTGATATTGTAAGTCAGCACCAACGGTTCAGACTCAAGATGATACCTCAAAGCCAAAGATACAGATACAAAGCTATGAGAAGCACTAGAATCAAATAAAGTATGAGCTGGAAAAGAATCAAGTAAGACTGAACCTGCTATAACGTCTCCTACTAGCTCTGCCTCCTCCATGGTCAGGGCAAAAGCATGCTCCTGATGTGCATCTCTCTGCTGGTGCTAGTGCTGCACAAACCTCTGCTGCTGGGCTGCAAAGAAGGTTCTCTCTGCTGTCCCGTCGGGTGTCTCGCGGGTATCCTCTTAATCAGGGCTACATTCTGAGTTGTACGAGCTAATATCTTAGGATAATCCCTCAACTGGTGGTCCAACGAACCACAAAACAAATACTGACCAAGCCTCCTCCTGCAAACATCCCATCCAAGCCATGCCTTCTAACAGAAGGGGCAAACACGAGCTGGCTGGGCTGGGCTGGCCTATGCTTCTAGTACGTCTGCTATACTAGTGCTCTGATAGGCGCATGGAACTGCTGCATCTATGGATGAAAATGGGGCCTCTTGGCTGGACCCGCGCTGCTGCTGCCAGCAAAAATATCTCGGTCCCTCTTGGGCCTCAAACTCAGGTCTTTTTTGACCTTGCGGGCCTCCCTCAAGATATCTGTGTACGTCTTATGGCTCAAATAAATAAGAGCCTTCACTTCCTAATTCAGGCCCTTTCTGAATTTACTCGCCCGGTTCTCAGGATCCCTCACTATATAGTTTGCATATCTGCTCAGTTTGCCGAACGTCGTGGCATACTCCTCTATCAACATGTTCCTCTGGTGAAGGTTCTGGAACTGTCGCTCCAAATTAAGTCTCTCGGCGGACGAAAAGAACTTTCTTTTCAACAAGTCCTTGAACTTACCCCATGTTAATCCTGGATCGGCAATCTATGGCTTATTCTGGAACCAAGTACTGGCGATGTCCATTATATACAGTCCCGCTGGCACTACCTTCAGGTCTTTTGCAAGACGGGATAAGTGAATGACGTGCTTCATGCTCTCTAACCATTCATCTGCATATATAATGTCCTATGTCCCCTTGAAAGGCCGGGGATCCAACTTCTTGAAGTCCTATATGGTACCGGGCCTGGACTGTACCTCTCGTAGTTATGGTGGTGCTGCCCTTTCTACTGCGGTAATGTCCACCTGGTGAGCATTCTCAATACCATATCTCATCACCTCAGTCTGCCGGTGCTGTGCCTCAGCCTGGGCCCTCTGGGCCTCCATCATCTGCTGAAAAAGTGTAAACAACTGAGTAGCATCAACTGGTATTGGTGGTGGTGATGGAAGCCCCTCGAAAATAACTAGAGCTACCCTCTGAACTGGGGAAGAAGCACCACCAAAGACGGCTGCTGAGACTCCTACCTGAACCGGTTAGGCGACCCTCTCAACTGGAGAAGAAGCAGTAGTAGTTGCTACCATCTCCGTGCAGGCCGGGAAGTAGCTGAGGAAGCTGCCGCTACTCCCGAGCGATAGAATATAATCTTTGGAGGCATCCTGAAGACAGATTAAAACAAAGAAGTCAATACTAAGCAAAATACGATATCATCAAAGAATAACATATTTTATTCAAAGTAAAGCAATATTCAATTGATAAGAATTACAAAACTGATATTGGAATATTTTCTAGTTATGATTGAGTTTACTCTCAGCCAATATCCTATTTCCTAAAGCAGGCTCATAACAGTACTCTAAACAAGCACAACTATGATATCTATCTAGACCTGCATGGGCCACCACTAAAAATGTATCACGACCCGCACCCGGATATTCGGGCAAGAGTACGTGGTTACGCCCAGCCTACGTCGCAGAATCGATGGTAGAACGCTGTCTGGATTATTTCTAACTATCTAACATCTCAACAATATAATATGGTATATGTTAATCATTTCAACTCCAAACGGAGGAGCAATATGGTATCTCACATGAATAATAAATCTCAATCACAAAACAAACTAAGGAAGAATAATGCAAGAATGGAATAGCGAAGGAAAGAATATAATCCATAATCTGAAATAATATACAAATTATGTATATATTTATGCATATATAAGGTATATATGCATATATATGATATATATATACATATATATATAATATAGTATTAATATTATATACATAAATATATTATAGTACATAATAATAAATATATATATATATATATATATATATATATATATATATATATATATATATATATATATTTATTTATATAGATTCAAATATATATATATAACGTATATATATGTAATATAAATATAAATATATATATATATATATATATATATATATATATATATATATATATATATATATATATATATATATATATATATATAAATATATATGATAGTATATATATATATATACATAATATATATAAGAAACAAAAAAATAAAATATATATAATAGTAATAATATATATACATTTGTATATATAATAATATAGAATATGATATATATATATATATATATATATATATATATATATATATATATATATATATATATATATATATATATATATATATATTATATACTTTATATAATATAAAAATATATACATATCATACATATATATATATATATATATATATATATATATATATATATATATATATATATATATATATATATATATATATATATATATATATATATATAGTATAATAATAATAATGACAGTAAATATATCATATATAATAATATATATATATACTTAATAATATAATATAATATATATTATATATACTTTATATAATATAATTATATATACATATAGTATACATATATAATATAATATATATATTATATATGATAATATATATACTTAATAATATAAATAATATATATTTTATATTTATACATAAAATATATATATACTATATATACATATATATATTTAAATATAAATATACAGATATATATACATATTTTAGTATACACATATATACTATATATATTAATATATATAATATATAATTATATATAATAAATACAATATATATAAATATATATATATATATATATATATATATATATATATATATATATATATATATATATATACGTATAAAGGGGGGTAGGGCCCGCGTCTGGGCCGTCGTCGTCGGTGGAGGGCGGAGCTCCGGCGGTGGCTGGCCGCAGCAGTGACAGTGGCAGTAGTAGTAGCAGCGGCCGCTGTGGCAGCTGCAGTGGCGGCTGCGACGGCGGGGCGGCTGTGCAGGGTGGCAGGACGGCGGAGGAGGTGGTGGCGAAGGTGGTAGTGGTGGTGGCGGAGGTCTGTGGTGGCGGTGGTGGTGGTTTAAGGGAGTCGGGGGGGATGGCTGTGGTCGGGGGAAGTCGGGGGGGATGCTGTGCCGGTGGTTGCATCGGTTGCGGCGGCCGTGGGGGGTTGTGGCGGTGGTGGTCCGGGGGCGGGGGTGACGGCGAAGGTGATTGTGGTGGTAGTGGTGGTCTGAGGTTGCGGGGGTGGTGGTTTAGGGTGGTCGAGGGTGGTGGTGGTGTGTTGGTGTGGATGTTGGTGATGGTGCTGCGGGTGCTGCCGGCGGCGGGTGGCGGCGGCTAGGGCGGTGGTACGATGGCCGGGGGGAGGCCGAGGGAGGGTCGAGGCGGTGGTGAAGTGGCCGGAGGTGGGGGAAGACTGAGGTGAGGGTGAGTGAGGTTCGGGTGAGGGGGTGTATAAATTGGGTTTTAGGGTTAGGTCATTTAGGTAATTTCCTATATTAAATATCTAGATATTTATGTAGATATTTTAGGGTTCCTAAATACATTGAATCTAGGCTTAATTTGGAATGAACGGTAGAGAATCACCCTCCAATGGGAGGTGGACACCTCGCACATAAAATTTTGCACATAAAACCCTAAAGTTTCACAAATTGCACATAAGCCCTATTAAATTGGGAAATTATGCAATTACAAAATTGTTTGAGAAAAACACCTCATTTCTGAGGGCGACGTAATGCACAAAATTGAGGGGGGGGGGTGTTCTGTGAGGGCCTTGAGGGGGTGGGGGTGAGCCTGGGCAGGGGCTGGGCCTGGTTTTGGGCGATGCGGGTCACTATATTAATTAATCAGAAATTAATGTGCACGGTGTTTTCTGATTATTTAAAAATAGGCAGGACCAGAATTTTGTGCAGTGCAAGTATACTAGACGTAGTATACTTAAAGTAGAATAATAACATAATTTAGTTTGGACGAAACAGGTTCCTGTTGGGCCTCTAATTTCGATTGGAACGGACAATGGTACAGGTTTAGAAATTAATTGAAAATTAATACGGACGTTTGTAACGATATTTGTGCGACTAAAACGATACTCATGCCAGCATATTTGTGAGTTACACAAAGTGTAGAATAGTAGACTGGCATATCTACGAGAGGTATGTGAACTTTGTTTGGGGGTAACAGTCAGTGTAATGTTCTAAATATTGATGTGATGGTCAGGTGCACTAAGCATTATAAAATATTGCATAAATAATTTAAAATACTATAATTAATTCTAATTTGTTAAAAATAATCCTAATTTTACTATCTAATGCTGAAATCTGGTCGAAGGAGCTTACAGATTTCTTTTTCATTCGTCCACTAGCATCTGTATAGTATTATTTTGAGTCTTTTAGCCACCAAGCACGTGTTTAGCTCATATTTTGGACTTGGCATTAGTCTACGGACCTGACATAATTAACATATTCTAAACTATTATTGGAGTTGATCATGTTTGACTTAGACTCTTGCTAGTTCTCCATTTTGTACAACTAGCTTCATGATCATCTATGTATGTATAGTTTGTGACGTCTTACTATTGTATGTTTGATGATTGTAAATCTTGTAACTTGTTGCTTGGCTGTAATTGAGACACATATGATTGTTCAACCTAGGATTGATTGTTGGATTGTAGAGTAAACTCCACATGTCTTATACATCTTTGACCGTATCTCAGGGTACTGAATACTCTGGTATACGTAGCCGACTTTGTTTGTCCTGCTCTCCAATATTCTGATTATGGGGCATGACATTTATCCACCCGTCGTCGTAATCAGTATAGTTGTGGACATCCATATACGGCTCCACATAAGGTCCCGGCTCCGACGCTAAAGGCACAAGCTTTCCGTGTGAGGTCCACTAATAGTAATTTAGCGTAAAATTCTTCGAGTAGAAATAAAATATGACATCCACTTCTGGATGATATTTCAACTTGATATCTCACACACAGACACTTAATTTTGGTGTCGTCCATGTACTGAGAGAATGCCTTGGCGAATTGGAAAAACTGCTCTACCTCATGTATTAATTTATCCCGTACACCGCACATATCATCATGATGACAGTTGTACATCCACAAATGATGCAATAATTAGTAATTTATATCCATTTTTAGATACTTCTGTAAAGATGGATACACATTGTTCTTGTATATTGTTCAAATGGATGAATACATAAAACAATATCTTACTCGATTTTGATCATTAAACCCTAAACACTTTATACCCATGTAATGGGTGGCTTAACATAACAACTAAATTTTATTCCTTTCTTGCTTATATTATCTAGGATTACCTAAGTTTTGATTATATGTATTATCATAAATTCTCATCATACATGTGTAATATCAATTATTGAACAGAACTACAAGCACCAAGATAATGCGAAACTAGGAAAGAAATCAATTGCACCATGGAAAAAAGTATTAGGTCGTCTCATTATCATTGCCAAGTGTTAGGGGAGAGGGACATATTTGGAAGGGACATCCATATGGTTAGTCCAGGCTGCTAATTTTAGCCTCGTCTAGTCATTGCCATACTACTAGCAAATGTTTTTGTTAGACCTACTGTACATGTACATGTACTCTGACATGGAGCTTAAAACATACAATGGTTCTGTCTTTAATATTTTATATATAATCTGGCAAGGAGCCTACAATATTTATATTATGGACATTATCGATGACTGTCATGACCCGCACCCGAATTTAGGGGCACGAGAGCGTGGGTACGTCCAGCCTACGTCGCAGCATCGGCGGTAGAATGATGTCTAGGTCACAATGCTATCTAATCATTCTCACACGAGCATCCAACTCCATAAGGAGTCACAGATATCATAATATAATATGAACAATACTCAATCACATAGCTAAAGCACGATAAGATATCGAAGAAATAAATAAACTAAATTTGCAACACAAGTCTAAATAGAATAATCTAACTCAACAATAATATCCAAGTCTCAACAAAGTATGCCGGAGACAAATCCGGTACTAGAAACTGCTAATAGAAACTAACTAAATAACTATTGATCCCGGCTAGACCTCCCAGGATCACACCTGGCTATAAGTTCCAAGTCAGCAGCTACTCTCCCTGTGGTCCATAAAATGTCGGACACCCGTCCTCTAAGGCGTAGTCTGAAAAAATATTTCCAGTCAGGATGGAGCAAAGTACATATCTAACAGCAGTTCTACATCAATGATATAAACTATGTAGCAATAAATAGATGGAAATATACAAGATGCATATACATGTATGAGAGATATACAATAAAGGAAATACTGAAAATACTGTAAATAAATGCGGGATGGAATAATATGTCAATGAAGAAGAATACTATGACTAAGTGTGTAAGTACTAGCTTTAACATGTGATCGGCTTAGGAACTTGTACACGAGTACGGGCCTGGCTAGTCATACGTGCAGTGTATGACCAACACTAACATGTGAACGGGACTTGTACATGAAGGGTATGATCACATATCTACACTAAAATACTCCCCACCCCCGACAGGTATAGTAGATCCAATCATGGTACGCTATGGCACGGGATTCTCTGGGAAGGTAGCAAGTCTTCCCAAGAATCAGTGTCTAAACATGCACAAGATAAACAATGAGACAAGACTTGTACAAGTTACACCATGAACAAGGAATAACATCTCATGACGAGATCCGGATATACCAATCCGTGTAACCATCATGTCAAGAAATATGGATATTTATACTAGGTACAATGAACATAGAGGATATCATAAATAAGAAACTATCAGAGAATGTACTCGCCTGTGGTCCTTAGCTGGTATGAATCAGAATCCTAGTCACAGCCCAAATAGACTATGTATTACAAATTAATCATATCAAAAGATAATTTATTTTAATTTATTTAATTCTGGAATAATTACTCTAAAATTCTATTTTAATCTTATTATTCTGATTTTTAGGTCAAAATCTAATTTTGCCCAAAAGAACCTAAATTTTATTGACTCGAGACTCATGGCACGCAAATCGAGGCAATCTGTTGACCAAAAAGTCAACAGACACAAACTCGAATTTCATGCATGATTTTCTGTAGATTTTATCATCAAAAATATGCTATAATTTATGGCTCGTCCGAATTCAAATTAGTTTGGGAATTATGGCACATATAAATTTCGTATCGTGCACCGATGGTTAAATTCTAACCTAAAAGTTCTACAGAATAAACAGTATAAAATACTTCTAATTAAATTATGGAAAAAATATATGTCAATTATCTCAAAGTTATCTTTCTGAAACTTTAAACGGTTCGTGATTCTGATTCCTGGTTCTCCCGAAATCGCAAAAAACATCGAGATGCATCTATTTTCGGACATGTTGTGCTCTACGAATTTTTCAGAATTTAATACTCATAATTTCCTGAAAAAATTTATTTATTAAGAAATCTAACCTCAATATCGTTCTAACACAAGAAACTAGGCCACGTTTGGAGTCCGAAGCTATGCGCAATGGCTTCTGAAAAATGAAGGAACCCTAGATGGCAATTCTCCAAAATTTGGCTCAAAGAAAACCCTAGAAATTAATAACCTAACTATTATATATATAGGGGAGAGAGGGAAGCCGCGGCTCGTGAGCTTGCCCCGTGGCAGCCATCCGCGGTTGCCCACTCAGATCGAACGGTCAGGCTTCGCCCCGGCTCGGCTCAAGCTCAGTCCGACTCGGATTAGGACGCGGCTTCGGCTCGGCTCGAGGTCGGCTCGGCTTCACCCACACCCACACCGCGGTCGCTGAAAGGCGGGCCCCGCCCAATTGGATGAGGAAGGCTGATGGGTGGGCCCCGGTTGGCTGACTGGAAAGAAATAATTACTTTTGGGATTTTTATTTTTAGAAAATAGTTTTTAATTCAGTTTTTCCTAATTAAATCAAAATAAAGGCTAAAAATAATCAGAAAATTTTCAAAAATTCTAGAAAATATATTTGATTATTAGAACCTAAAATAAAAGTTTGGGATATTTTTAATTAAGTTTGTACCTAAAATAAATTCTTGAAAGTCCAAGAAAATTAGTTGTTAATAGTTTTTAATTAACAAAAAAATTATGAAAAAATTCCACTAGCCCCAAATTAACCTAAAAATAATATTTAAGCTAGATTTTCAGGATACGGAGGAGGTTACAATGACAACTCAACATAAGTTTTGTACCGTTGAGATTTAATAGTTCATATGGTCAGGATCAGCAAGTTTTTAGCAAAACCCATCTTAATGAAGACTTCCAATGTCACTAGACTTCCAATCAAACATCTCTCTCTATCCTCTCCTATATTTTTTCTTTGAATAGTTTAGTAATCCATTGTCACTAGACTTCCAACCTTGTGTACATTGAACTATCCAACTTTCTCAGTCATGACTCCAAGTTTATACCCTCATTCAAACCAAGAACCGGTCATGCATGAACTTTTGGTCAATTCCATTATGAGCATCGATGGCAGTGGAGTGAGAGGCATAACATCATAACGCCAAAATACATAAT
>JAYESA010000258.1:194745-277245 GCA_036927795.1 Iris macrosiphon
GTTAGCACACCCTGTATTTATTTATTCAGTATTTACACATATGGCATATTTTTATGTATCTTGTTATGTCCCACTGAGGACCTGGTTCCCTTCCAGATTTAGATGAGGCCTTCTACCCCACGGTGTATGGACCTGGACAGGAGACCAGGTATGCCACTGAGGAGGAGTTAAATGAGGTGCCATCAGAGTCTGCCTGATCCTTTAGTACATCTGGAGCTGGAGCTACTACCTAGATAGACGATACTTTAGTCTATCTTATTTTAGTTATCGTTATATTTTGTAGTGGATTTGTTTCCACCTGACATTATCTGATTTTGTACTATGGCATATTCAGACTTAGCATTATATATATTCAGCACTTATTCCCATATTTATTGAGATATTGTGGATGAGATTAGATTTACCTGTATTAAACTTGTAGTATTTTAGGACAGTGTAGCACGTTCCTTTGGGTCCATTAAATTGGATAAAACCCTTAGTGACGTGTCAGCTGGCCAATGCCATGTGGCCTAGTTCCATATATTTTGGGACTGGGGCATGACAAAGACCACCAAGGGAGGCTCCGGCACCTCTTATAATTTTAGAACCCTTATTGGTAAAAATGCACAGGAATCCACTGAAGCCTTCGATTGCACTGGGGGTGGCCCTCGAGAAAGATGATCTAGAGGAGTATGTAGCCTCTCATGCCAACGTTCCTTCTCTCGGATGTAATCTCCGAAGAAAAGATACCTTATTTTATGAATAAAGGGTTATTTTTGAACTACTTCGAACTTGCACATATAAGCACACTGTACTCAATGGAGCAAAATCTGGGTCTTAATCTGCAAACAAAGGTGACTATCACCTATGCAATGAACCAGATCCTCCCCAACCAAAAATTTTACTTCCTAGTTTCGGCCAGAAGGAGGGGAGACAAACTCATCATCTTCGGAGAGTAGAGTATCACCGATCCTTCGTCCAAGAAGAATTAGATCTGGAATCTGATACCGACAAAATATCACTCAACCGGTATAGCTCGCAAGCCAAGCACCTTATTCAGAAGATGGGTTATGATCTAAAGGCCACTAAGGGTTTAAACCACGGCAAGGGCCGACGGCTTCCCCTGCGTCTACCTTCTCCCGCAGGCAAGTCTGAGGATTACTACCATAAAACCAAGTATAGCTTAGGATATGTAACTCCTTACACAACTCCCGAGGGAACAGATAGAGAAGATGAAATGCACTCTCACTCTTCAGAATCTTTCGCTTGGGAATCCAACATCTGTATCGAGGACATGATCAGGCAAATATTATCTGCCAATATGGTGTTAGCTGATCCTGAGGAAGACAACGGGGATCCTCCCGAAATCTTTGAAATATATTCGTGGGCCCAACGCCTAGATTTCCAATGGGAGATATGATTTAAGCAGTAAAAACCTCCTATCGGGAAGGAAATTGTATAAGTAAATCTTGGCGATGAGACCTCCCCTAAGCCTATCTTCGTCAGCAAAGTTTGTCCGACGAAGACCGGGAATCCTTGCTACAGCTCGTTAGGGAATATATTGATGTCTTTGCCTGGAGTTACGAAGATATGACAGGACTGGACCCCAAATTATTGTCCACAAGCTCAACATCTTGCCAAACGCTAAGCCTATCAAGCAACAGTAGATATAATGAACGCCATCGAAGCCGAAGTTAATAAACTGATAGCTAGTGGCTTCGTCTGCGAAGAACAACATCCAGACTGGGTAACCAACATCGTGCTAGTCGTCAAAAAGAATAGAAAGATCCAGATATGTATTAACTTTCGTGATCTAAATACGGCCTGCCCCAAAGACGAATTCTCTCTTTCGATCACAGACATAATGATCGACAACACTTGCAGCTTCGAGCGCATATCCTTCATGGACGAATTCTTTGGCTACAATCAAATCAAGATGTCTGCTGAAGACGAAAAGCATACATTATTTTGAACACCAGAGCCACAGGCACAACAGGTTGCACAATATCGCCCGATAGCCTTGAAGGTGAAGTAGTAGCGGAAGAGCGACCATTGGGATGTCTCACGTTCCACTCCTTCTTGGGTATCTCAAAGGCCTGAACACCCAATAGCTGAGCAAGGCCGGAGGTGCGACTTTGGACAGGAGTACCAAGGTGCCCCGCTGCATCGGCACCCGCTCGCTCACCAACCCCAGACTGTGGTACTGCGACCTCAGATGAAGATCCTGCCCACATAATGTCGAAAACATCGAAAACAGCCTCCTCGGAATGACCAACCATCCTACCATCAGAAAGGCCTCGATAACCAAGTGCCAGGCAATAACATCGGGAGTAGCAACCATTACATTAGAAGGACCTGCAACATACCCTACAGGGTGCTCGTCTCCTCTAGAGGGGTGAAGGAGGGATTCAGACCTTCTCATAATAAGATTACTATCCCCTTCTTTCAGGATATCCTCTTTGACAGCCACGTCCACTATCCGTAAGGGAGAAACGTGGCCTGTAGGACCAAAACAACCAACAATTAATTTTGCCCAAAGAATAGCCTGAAGAATATAAAGCTGAAGCCAGAAAATCTTATCTCTTGTGAAATTGCTAAATAACATACCAGAGGAAGGTAGCATAGGTCGTGGCTCATCAAGTATCGTCATAGCCTCCCTCATAGCTTCCATGTCTTCCACAGATATATGCTCCAAAGGGGTATAAGGCTCCTCCGCCAAAACTGTATCCAAGCCCGGAGCTCCCAAAGCTTCAGGTGCTAGTTTTAAGGAACCCATGTCGGACTTAGGAGGGGTTCCCTCTTCCGGTTCAGCATAAGAAATCACTGAAGCAGTTGTCTGCCAGGGACGGTCCCTCTTCTCCTGTGTCTACAAATTGAACAGACTAGAAGAGAGATATTCATAAAAAGGATCAGAAAGAATCAAACTAAGAGGGTTTATGGATACCGTCATAGTATCTAAATCAGGTCATGCTTCAGGAACTGTTAGTACAAGGGGTCCTACCTCTTCGCTTGGGATCCCCTTTATGGGGGGCTTAGTCTTCGTCGTTGGTCCAGTCTCTTGGACCACATCGGTCATCGTCTTCTTGGAGTAGCGAGCATGCTGGGTCCCGACATTCGATTTGTGCTTCACAACCGGAGGATCATCAGAAAGGGATGTCGTCTGCTCTTTCCCAGTTGACAGCTCCAACTCCACGAGCAGACGCCTATCAACACTCTTTCCTTTTTTGGATGTCCGACCCGCCCTCACTTCTGGAGGCATCAACATGGTGCCTTCGATATAACTCCGCTCTGGGTCAAATCCAGATGACAGAGTATTAGCCGTGCAGTAGTACTTTGTGGACGTATACAACAACTTCGGTAAGAGACCAGTAGCGGGTAGGCCAAACTGAGCCTGAGTGCCGACTGCGATGTAGTAAGCCCAGGCTCGGGCCCCGTCAAGCAAGCTGCCATTGTGTCACGACCAGCACCCGGTATAGGCGCACGAGAGCGTGGGTTCGTCCAGCCTACGTCGCAGAATCGACGATAGAACGCTGTCTAGGTCATGTAACTATCTAATCAATCTCACATGAATATCCAACTCCATAAGGTGACACAGATATCACCATATAATACGGAATATACTCAATCACATAAGCTAAAGCACAATGAGATATCGAAGCAAGCAATGAAATACAAGACAAGTCTAAACAACAAAATAATCTAACCTGCAACCCATATATCCAAATCTCCAAGTACGCTGGAAACAAGTCCTTTATGTCACAGTCTGAAAAAAATATTCAGTCAGGATTGGAAAGAAATATACCTCTAACAACAGTTCCATATATATTGACAAAAACTATAATACAGTGTAAAAAAATACAAGACATATAGGAATACTGGCAATAAGAAATACTGGCATAAATAGAATACTGGAATAATGAGATACTGGAATAAAGAAATACTGGAACATCATCATCAATATACATGTAGCAATGAAATAGAAATACAACTGCACGCTAGAACCATGAACTGGTATATAAGTGAATGCTAGAATCATGACTAGAACATAAGGAATACTAGATTAATATACTAGAGATACATGTCAAGAACATCTAGCTAAGTATGTGAAATATCAGTATATCATGTGATCGGCTTGGGACAGATCAGACTCATTATATTGATTAGCGATCATCCTTGTAAAGTCAGGCTAACCACATGTAACAGCGATGAGACATATAATGGTCAGGCTGCACCGACGTGAGGTGTGGGTGAGCTATGATGTAAGTAAATTTGGGTATGATCACATAAACTACTAATATTTCTCCATTTTTCTCCAGCTAGCACGTTGGATTCCAATCACGACTCCTCGTGACAGGTCTCGATGATGCCAACTCGTGTAAATAACAGTGTCAGAGTCATGTACGCTATACAACAAGAGTTATAGAGATAATCAACATAATAAAAACTGTCAGAGAATGTACTCGCCTGGGGTCCTTAGCTGGTATGAATCAGAGTCCAAGTCACAGTCCAAATAGCCTATGTATTACAAATTTACCATGTCAAAAGATAATTTATTTTAATTTATTTAATTTTGAAATAATTAATCTAAAATCCTATTTTAATCTTATTATTCTAATTTTTAGGTTAATTCCTAATTTTTGTCCAAAAGAACTGAATTTTATCAACTCGAGACTCATGGCACGCAAATCGAGGCAATCTGTTGACCAAAAAGTCAACCGACACAAACTCAAATTTTATGTATGATTTTATGTAGATTTTAGCATCAAAAATATGCTAGAATTTAAGGCTCGTCCGAATTCAAATTCGTTTGAGAATTATGGCACATACAAATTTCGTATTGTGCACCGATAGTTAAATTCTAACCTAGAAGTTCTACAGAATTAACAGTATATAAATATTTCGAATTAAATTATGAGAAAAATATATGTCAATGATCTCGACATTAGATTTTCGAAACTTTAAACGGTTCTTGATTTTGATTCTTGTTTCTCCCGAAATCGCAAAAAAATTGAAATACGTCTATTTTTGGACATGCTGTGCTCTACGAATTTTTTAGAATTTAATACTCATAATTTCATAAAATAATTTATATATTCAGAAAGCTAACCTCAATATGGTTCTAATGAAATAAACTAAGCTACATTTGGAGTCCGAAGCTATGCGCAATGACTTCTGGAAGATGAAGGAACCCTAGATGGCAATTCTCCCAAATTCAGCTCAAAGAAAATCCTAGAAATTAATAACATAACTATTATATATATAGGGGAGAGAGGGAAGCCGCGGCTCAAAGGAGTGCCACGTGGCAGCCGTCCAACTTTGCCTGCTCAGATCGAACGCTCAGGGTTCGATGCGGCTCGGCTCAGCTCAGTCCGACTCGGACTAGGACGGGGCTCGGCTCGCGGTCGGCTCGGCTGCACCCACACCCACCCCTCGGTCGCTGACAGGCGGGCCTTGCCCAGTTGGCTGCGGGAGGCTGACGGGTGGGCCCCTGTTGGCTGACTGGTCAGAAATAATTATTTTTTGGGTTTTTATTTTCAGAAATTAGTTTTTAATTCAGTTTTTCCTAATTAACTCAAAATAAATGCTAAAAATAATTAGAAAATTCCCAAAAAATTCTAAAATATATATTTTATTATTTAGAACCTAAAATAAAAGTTTGGGATATTTTTAATTAAGTTTGACCCTAAAATAAATTCTTGAAAGTCCTAAAAAAATAGGGTTACTAGTTTTTAATTAACTAAAAATTATGAAAACATCCCAATAACCCAAAATTATCCTAATAACAACATTTAAGCACGAATTTTAGGATACGAAGGTTACAAGTCTACCCACCTTAAAAAAAAAATTCATCCTCGAAATTTAAAACCCTTAATTATTTTATTTATTTATTTATTACCATCAAAATTAAATTTATCAAATCATATAATCATGAACTAATCCATATTGTTATTTCAAAATTTTAAATTTATACATATATCGTATTCCTGAAAATCTTCAAGTTTAAAATCATATTCCATTTTTATCACAATCTCCTCTAAAATATTAAGTTAATAATTAAATACTCAAAAATTTAATATACAATCCTGTAATTTTAAATCCAATCAATGCACATTTATAAATTTTAAAATCTCATCCAAAAAGTTTGTATTCAAACACTAACCCATTAATCATCTTACTCCTCAAATTTTGAGTAAATCACTAAATATAAAATTTACTATCCAATCCTTTAATTGAAATCCAGTCAATGCATATTTATAAAATTTAAAAATTTTATCCCAAAATTTAAATTCAATACTAATCCATTAATCATCTTACTCCTCAAATTTAAATCCAATTGATGCATGTTTATAAAATTTAAATCCTCATTCCAAAAATTTAAATCGAACACTAACCCATTAGTGATCTTAATCCTCGATTTTTTTCCACACAAATCAAATAATGTAATAGTTATAAAATCTTTAAATACCACATTCAATATAAGGTCATAACTTGCAGTCCAATGAATATAATGATAATCTCCTTAATTTTCTTAAATGTTAGTGACATTCAATTATACCACAATCTTCATAAAAATTTATGATTTAACAAATCATCAATTCTGTCATATTAAATTCTCAACTCTCTCCATTTAAATAAATAATTATCCTCGAAATTTTAGGCACATTGTCTTTCTCTGTCAAGTCATAACCTTCTTCATTTATTCTTCACTACAGTCAACTTCCAATAATCAAAGTCTAAAATAATTCTACCTACAGTCATACAACATACAATCTAGAGAAAATATGCATGGTTATGGTTTCCTTTGTCATGGTATTGCAGTCTCTGTCGAGGTGTCCTACTAAATACATTCTAAAAAAAAAATCACTTATGCGAGTTACGGTACTAAGAAATCAAGTAACCAATCAAACAGACGGAAAAGGAACAGAAGGAAAGAACAGAACATAGTCTTCTAATCCATTACTGGGACATCTTCAACCTCTATCATACACTTAACTCTGGCATATTTATTCACAAATTTCTGTCCTTATACACTGTTACCCATATCAACTAATCACTAGTCCACAAGATATCCATGGATACATCAATATTACACACATCTGTCTATTAATACCAAAATCTGATACCAAGGACCTCTTAACATAATCATCGGTCGAATCCCGATCTAGAGAAAGCGCTTGCTCTTGCTGTTAGGTCAGTATACGATAGAAGCTATCATAATTCATGTACTAGGTTTTTTATTCAACTGTCTTACTTCCCGTTAGTAAGGGCTTCTACTTTGATTGATCAGCTGGAATCAGCAGTACGTGGGCAATTGCGGATTCTGGCCCAAGAAAAAGCTGGGGGCCATGTTGATGTTTTAAGTGGTTCAGGTTCAATCAAGCTGGGAAAAAAAATATTAAATAGGGAATATGCCATTGGAAGTCTCTTGTTTAAATTCATGCATTCAAGGAATGTGATTGCTTATGAAGATGATGATGTGCTCTTTAGCTCTGAAGAGGTTCAGAAGAAGAGAAAAGTCAATATAAAAAAGATCAAATTCGTAAAGTGTTGTTTCGACTTAAGTCTGCTTCCTATTAAACTAAATCTTCTGATGGTTTGCCCTCCATTACGAGTAAAAGGAGCGACTAAAGGAGCTACTTTATGAGGGAATAACGAGGGAACCCCTCGTTAGAACATAAAGTTATATTAAAAATGAGCTACAAGCTCAATTTTTTAAGCCCATGGGTATTGACACGAAAAACAGCATTTAATCAATTGTAGATCGATTTAAAGCTGTTTGAGAATGTTTTAATGATCGACATTATACCTCACATATGTCATGACACGCATGCGTGTTCTATTATCGCGCCCAGGGGCGCATACGCGGCTACCGCACCTTGTGCGCCTGTTCTTTAACCGCACCCACGTGCGGGTGTTCTTTAACCGTGCGCGCATGCGCACATGTTCTTTAGTCGCGCGCGCGCGAACAGCTAGCCTCCACGCTGCCCCTCGACATCACCGGGCCTTACAAGCATGTTGGAACGAGGGCCTGCTCATGTATCCAAAGTTTGATACCTCTATCCTTTGGTACCACTGTTGTGCTACTAGCACACCCACTGCTAGCTCTCGTACCAACTGCAATTGTTTATACTATTTGTTCTTATCACTCAAGTGCACGCCAAGTGCAACACAACACACTAAGTACTGCTATCTCTAATACAACTCTAGATTGACACCCAAGTCTGTTTGCAGTGCCATCTCAATCATACTCAGCCAACAGATCCTTACATATGCACTTCATTCACTCAATACCAGTATATTTTCCTTATCCACCATAAAATTTAATCCTCCAAATAAAATCATCAAAATTTAACTTCTTGAACGATGTAAAATAAAATGCATATACTTCCTCAAAAGTCAAATACTCAATATCGAAATAAAATTTTTAATCACTTCCAAAATATTTATAGCTTTGACTATGTTTATTGAATTGAATTTTAATCCTAAAAATTTTAAAATCATAAAATCTTAACTCCTCAAAAATTCTTTAAAAATTAAAATTCATTCCCACTCTTTAAATTATAAATTTAAATCCACAAGTATACATATAATACTCACAGTCTCTAATACTCAAGGTGCACACAGATACACCAATTGTCTACAACTCTCAACTGTGTACTAAATTTGCACTGCCCAAATTACTTGCACTATTACTTCCAATAATTTTCTATCCATATTAATTGTTACATCAATCTAATATTATCACACGAGATACATACTGTTACTAGCACAATTCTCAACTAATCCTTGATATAGAAACACTAGCACTATTGGTATGGTAACACTAGCTTCATTATTAGATCACCTCATCAGACTTATTAGAACTCACGATCATTCGTACTAGTTATTAACTTATATAGTACACATGCTCCACTTCACTCTCAAAGGCAGGCCTATGGTTCTATATCTTAATTGATGTATAAGTATCTCCCTTTTTAATCTTTTACAGACTGTTACACTAATCTGTGATATACTTCATACCTTTCATGATCAATCTTGATATTCCTCTACCCATGGCACACTCATTAATACCCTTTTTATGCGTATATATTCCTTTACTCTTGACACACCCAAGTATCAACCATCAAATTGAATATCATGTTCCATTAATTTTCAACACAAATCTTTTATACTTAATTATTTTCATGGATCACCCAACTACATAAATTCATGACTATCCAGGACTGGCATGCTGACTCTGATACTTACTCTTGGAAACATCACTGATACTCTTTACTCCTTCTACCTATAATATCAATACTAATAATAATGACACCTTATCATAGAACCATTGCTATAAGGTACTATGTTATGGGTTATCTCTAGATTAATGCCTACTGCTCATATGTCCAACCAAGAAACACTTACAGACTCACAAGCCATACTCAGTCAACACTGATACAAGACACAGACCTAATTGCAAGTCACCAATTATCACACTAACATGGATCCTTAAAGAAATAAAGCTCAAAAAGGAACTTGACTAAGGACTGAAGGTATCTCTACGGCTATCAAAAGAAAATAATGGAACAAAGTCCTAGAATAACAGAAGTGGATAAGTATTGAGATGATACTTTAAGAACAAATTTAATATACAACCTGATAATCATACACGTCTTTCCGAAATTATGACACTCAGAATCCTCGCCACGCTAGTAAGCATAGCTGCGATGAACGATAGATTCCATAACTTAGGTATGCAACTCTATAATCATGTCGTCTAGAATCCTCGCTGTGTCGACTAGTATAGCTACGAGAAATTCTAAATTTCATAACTAAGATATATACATCTGAAGTCAGGTACCTACGTTTATGACATGCCAGCTAATATGGCTGCGATAAATTTTAGGCTCCATAAACAAAGCAGACATTTTACCTTTCTCACTGTCCTCATCAACATATGTCATCAGATAATACCGTAAATTTTAGTCCATAAAATTTATCTCGATAAGAAATCAAACTCAACAACGACACCAAGAATTAAATTTAACACTGATCAACAAGAATCAATTCAATAACAAAAAGTAAGAACGGACGAAAATAAGGAAAAAGATTGAAATTGGAAATTATAATAAGATTCTCAAGGGTCGTCCCAGGAATCTCTCAAATAATTATGATTGAGTATCCTCTCTCATCCTAGTATCCTATGTCATGTATCATATCGCAGGTACGTAGTAGTACAACTAAGACGTCGTACTACCACGATATCGTACAACTTGTGAAGTCTGACCTGCATGGACCACCACTAAAAAATATGTTACGACCCGCACACGGCATAGGGGCACGAGAGCGTGGGTACGTCAAGCCTACGCTGCAGAATCGACGGTAGAACGCTGTCTAGGTCATATAACTATCTAATCAATCTCACATGAATATCCTACTCCATAAGGAGACACAGATATCACTATATAATACGGAATATACTCAATAGCATAAGCTAAAGCACGATGAGATATCGAAGCAAGCAATAAAATACAAGACAAGTCTAAACAACAAAATAATCTAACCTGCAATCCATAATATCCAAATCTCCAAGTACGTTGGAAACAAATCCTTTATGTCACAGTCTGAAAAAATATCCAGTCAGGATTGGAACGAAATACACCTCTAACAGCAGTTCCATGTATATTGACAAAAACTATAATACAGTGTAAAGAAATACAAGACAAATAGAATATTGACAATAAAAAATACTAGAATAAATGGAATACTATAATAATGAGATACTGGAATAAAAAAATACTGGAACATCATCATCAATATACATCTAGCAATAAAATAGAAATACAAGTGCACACTAGAACCATGAACTGGTATATAAGTGAATGCTAGAATCATGACTAGAACATAAGTAATACTAGATCAATATACTAGAGATATATGTCAAGAATATCTAGCTAAGTGTATGAAACATCAGTATATCATGTGATCGGCTTGGGACAGATCAGACTCATTACATTGATTAGCGATCATCCTTGTAAAGTCAGGCTAACCACATGTAACAGCGATGAGGCATGTAATGGTCAGGCTGCGCCGACGTGAGGTGTGGGTGATCTATGATGCAAGTAAAGTCGGGTATGATCACATAAGCTACTAATATTTTCCTGTTTTTCTCCAGCTAGCACGATGGATTCCAATCACGACTCTTCGTGACAGGTCTCGATGATGCCAACTCGTATAAATAACAGTGTCAGAGTCATGTACGCTATACAACAAGAGTTATAGAGATAATCAACATAATAGAAACTGTCAGAGAATATACTCGTCTGGGTCCTCAGCTGGTATGAATCAGAGTCCAAGTCACAGTCCAAATAGCCTATGTATTACAAATTTACCATGTCAAAAGATAATTTATTTTAATTTATTTAATTATGGAATAATTACTCTAAAATCTTATTTTAATCTTATTATTCTAATTTTTAGGTTAATTCCTAAATTTTGTCCAAAGGAACTGAATTTTATCAACTCGAGACTCATGGCACGCAAATCGAGGCAATCTGTTGACAGAAAAGTCAACCGACACAAACTCGAATTTCATGTATATTTCAGTGTCAAAAACATGTTGGAATTTATGGCTCATCCGAATTCAAATTCGTTTGGGAATACAAATTTCGTATTGTGCACCGATGGTTAAATTCTAACCTAGAAGTTCTACAGAATTAACAGTATATAAATATTTCGAATTAAATATTAAGAAAAACATATTTCAATTATCTCAATATTAGCTTTCCAAAACTTCAAACGGTTCTTGATTCTGATTCCTGGTTCTCCTGGAATCGCAAAAACATTAAAATATGTCTATTTTCAGACATGCTGTGCTCTACAAATTTTCTAGAATTTAATACTCATAATTTCGTAAAAAAATTTATATATTCAGAAATATAACCTCAATACGGTTCTAATGCAAGAAACTAGGCCATGTTTGGAGTTCAAAGCTATGCACAATGGCTTCTGGAAGATGAAGGAACCCTAGATGGTAATTCTCCCAAATTCGGCTCAAAGAAAACCCTAGAAATTAATAACCTAACTATAATATATATAGGGGAGAGAGGGAAGCCGCGGCTCAAAGGAGTGCCACATGGCAGCCATCCAACGCTGTCCTCTCAGATTGAACGGTCAGGGTTCGATGCGGCTCGGCTCAGCTCAGTCCGACTCGGACTAGGACGCGACTCGGCTCGGCTCGGCTCGTGGTCGGCTCGACTGAACTCACATCCACCCCGCGATCGCTGACAGGCGGGCCCCACCCAGTTGGCTGCGGGAGGCTGACGGGTGGGCCCCTGTTGGCTGACTGGACATAAATAATTACTTTTTGGATTTTTATTTTCAGAAAATAGTTTTTAATTCAGTTTTTCCTAATTAACTCAAAATAAATGCTAAAAAATAATCAAAAATTCCTAAAAAATTCTAGAAAATATATTTTATTATTTAGAAACTAAAATAAAAGTTTGGGATATTTTTAATTAAGTTTGACCCTAAAATAAATTCTTGAAAGTCCTAAAAAATTAGGGTTACTAGTTTTTAATTAATTAAAAATTATAGAAAAATTCTAATAGCCCAAAATTAACCTAATAACAACATTTAAGCACGGATTTTAGGATATGGAGGTTACACATTATATTCGAAAGAAGCACTCGGATGACCCAGTAGAAACTGGGTGTAGTCGAATTGGCGAGCAAATCGCCTGGGCAAGTAAGGATCTACGAAGACTACAGCCTTGTTTTTGTATACCAGATGGGATTAACGAATGGCCTGGAGCCAGCAAAAGAGACTCTCAGACAAGTTGTCGGGTGTCCCCTTGTTCTCTTGGTAAGCCACATTTCTTTTATCATCAGTAAACTCTGGTTCAGACGTAAAAAAACTCCAGCTAGTCATTTACGAGAGCAACCTTCTGCCGGCAGGAACCGTGTCATAATTTTACTTCATCTCCCGATACTTACGAATATGGGCATCAGTAGCCACCATGCCATCATCGGTCCCAGGGCTTATCAGAGACGCATGATGCAAAAGAAGCCAAACCATTAGATAATGGCAAGGGAGCTCAATTCTGTTGAAATATCCCTTACCAGAATGGTCCTCGAGCTTCTGGGCGAAGTTGCGAAGCCCCCGATGGATATAGCATACCATAGTTGGCAGAAGGGCTAACTTGTGGCCAAAAGCCAACTTCACAGCCGAAAGAATGAGGGTGCGGCTGATCGTCTCTATTGTCCCAGACACCTGGGGAACCACGCAGTTACGTAAACAAATCATCAAGTATCCCGCCAATACAGCCTAGGCGGATAACTTATGGGTGTCCATAAGAAAGTAACTGAGCTCCCCCTCCAGGTCACCCTGTTCGTTAATGATTCTTCCTCTTCCTCCGAGGAACCCCCATATCTTCCTTCGCGAGAACCTCCTATTCCCTCAGCTCTCGGTTAGAGCCGACCACTTCTTATTTGGATCACAGTGCCCGAACACGAACTCTAGCAAACTTCTTGGATACAGGGAAAAGATGACGAGCCCAAGTTGTAATATGAGGAAAGGATCCCTCGTTGAATTTTTTTCATCTTCTTCGATGATCGCTGGCAGATGCATTGATGGCATAACAGTTCCTTATACACCGCCAACATCTCCGAGTTCTCCGCTTCCAGTTCCCCGAGTTTTTTATTACTCGGAGTATACTCTTCATAGGGTTCATCGCCCCAGGGAAGTCTCGAGACGGCATGCATCTCATGCAGAGCCAATCCAATCTTGCCACCTGGTGTAAAAAATGTTTCGGTATAAAGTTTTTATAACTCCATCAGCGCCACAAATAAATGGAGGTTCATCTCTAAGCCATGGCACGTGCCCCTCACGGCAAAAACCAAATCAGCAGCCCGGAGCTCATTCTCATATTTTTTTAAGATCCATAGGGTCAGGCGGCACCATGTCTCATTGTAATGAGCCCAACTGAGAACCCACAAATGCCCCGGTGGATAAGTTCCCTTCTTGGTGAACCGATGAAGGAAGTTGCCCGCCGCTTATATGCTGAGGTTCGGTCCTAGATCACTCCCGATAAGGCCTGGCTTCAATCCAATCAAGTAGTACGAGGATGACTCCTTCGCGCTATGAAACTCCCCCTTGTTCTTTCCAACCCTAATGTGGCTAAGGAGAGCCCCTACGGCTCAGGGGTCAAGTTCAGCCCATCCGGCGCGGACCCATCATCACCTTCAGATATGATAAAGGCAAGTGATGCTCAAAAGAAGGAAACGTCATATCGGTCCCACGAAAGGTGAAAGACCAATTATCTCTAGTTTTCCCCAACTAAGGTTAAAAAGATTCTAGTGCATCCCCGAACAAGAAGTACAGTTTCTTGTAAAAGTGCGGTCCATCGTCAGCAGGGATCTCCTCCGAGTTTATCTGGCTCAGCAAGAAGCCAGGCAACTGCTCGACAATCTTCTGTTGAGGCCCTGAAAGGAGGTCTTGGTTGATCTGGGTCTTGATGGCCATGGTCAGGTCCCTAAGGTTCATATTCATTGGAAGCATGCCATGACCAAGGACTACTCCGCCAGAGGGTGTAGTGGGCAAAGTCATTGCAAAAAAAAATCCATGAAAGAGCATGATCAGAACTTCAAATATTCAGAAGGGTATGCTTATGCGACTGGATGGCCTATGCGGCCAAACCAAACCCTGTGACTATGCGGCCCTACATCTTAGGCAGCATGGGCCCCATGCGGCTGGATGGCCTATTTATACAGCAGTAGTGAGAAGAAGATAAGGAAATAAGAAAATGTGAAAGGATAGTTTTCTCTCTCCTCTGCCCCCTATATATATATATATATATATATATATATATATATATATATATATATATATATATATATATAGGCAGCAACATACGACTGGAGATGAAGCAACGGATGTTCAGATCCTGTGTCACCTTGATCCACGTAACAGCCATGGATGAAGGTGACTTCTCAGTTGTTGGGCCACTTTATCCCCTGACGGCGCAGAATCCCAAGATATCTCATCGAAGATTGTGCCAAATCCTCTCATTAATGATTTGACAGCCTGGAAAAGTCTACTATACCGCAATGTGGTTATACAGTATGTCATCCCTATGCGGCCAAAAGTGCTTGACCATGCTTCTTATTCAAAGTATTCTAAACTTTTTATCTTAGAAACTTTGAAGGGGGTCTTGTAGAAACATAAAAAATAATACAAGCCGCATATAGCTCAAGCCGCATAAAAATATTATCTATTGGACCAAACGGAAGACATATGATAGCCTTCATGCGGCCTGAGCCGATAAAGAGAGGAGAGCTTCATAATGTCCCCCTGACATGGCTCCCAAAGTTCTGTCATAAAGTTATGACAGAGCACTTATTGCCCTAACTGTCTTGAGAATCGTGAGGGAGACGGTGATTCACAAAAAAAAAGACAAAAAGTCACGGCAAGCATTGATGACCTCGTCAGATGAACAAAGCCACGTGACCAACATTCTGCGGCCTCGTCCCTCTGCGGCCTCGCCTCTCTGCGGCCTCGTCATTCTGCAGCCTCGTCCATATGTGGCCTCGACCCCACACAGTTCCTATATGCGGCCTCGCCATCATGCGGCCAAGTTATAATGCGGCCTCCAGCTCACAAGATCTTTCTGTTACAACCAAAGAGATCCTCACACAGTTGGTGCAGATTATGTGTCCATCTGACCAAGTCATGCCCACAACGGATTGATAATAACCCCGAGATCTCACCAACAACATATCTCAACCAAAAACTCGTGGCAATCGGCCCATGACATGCGGCGATAGTTGCAACCGTATTCTGTTGAAGGAGCCTTATGTGGCCACCAAATAGAGGCATATGCGGCATCCATAGTCCATCAGCAAGATGTTTATAAATAAGAGGAACTTGAACATTCTAAGGGTTGTCTATCTGCGAACCTACAGTCAAGTAAGAAAGAAGAGCTTCCTCCTTCTGCATCCGATCTTCCACGAAGTAAAGAGAGTTGCTACACTCATACCCCTCCATCGGCACCCCCAAAAAATAAACTTCACTTAGATTGTCCCCTAGGACTTCTCTGTACTTTCTTTTTTTTTGTTCATTGAATCAAGTTCTTAAACTTCGAATTTAATGGCGAACATACGCTATATAATTGTGCAGGTTGGCCTGTTTGGGGAGTTGACAAAGATGCACGCCTTACCTTGGGAGGGGCAAAGGGGTTGTTAACATATTTTCCAAAATTGTCAGACATTTCACCTGTGATCCAAAAAAGAGTGTATAAACGAGGTATTATGCAGTTTATAGGCAGTTGAAAAAACAAAATAGCAGGAAAAACTATCTGGGTGTAGTAAAGAAAATAATAGTAGAAAAAACTGAAGGGAGTAGTAAAATACTGAAGGGGCAGCATCAAAATGGCAGTAACATCAGAGAAGAGTTAAGGTGCAGCATATAAACAACTCCTGATAGTCACAAAAATAAGGGGCAGTTGTGTATAACACTCACTAGGAAGTAGCACAAATTCCAGTAGTCCCAGTATGTGGTAGCTACGTAAATGAGGTTAAGTTTAGTAGTATATAAATTACAGATTACCCAAAAACTGGAAACAGCCCTTTGGTACCCAAAATCAACAAAATGCAGATATAAGGGACACAACAACAACAAAAATCTGAAAAACTTTCCAAAATACACATAACAGCCTTTCAAACCTATATTACACAAAAAGCACAAATAAGGGACATGTTTATGTACCATGTATGTGGCAGTAGTCAAGCCACATCTCAGCCGCAATATTGTCACAGAAATATTTTCACGTCTTCTTTACACTTTTTTGCTCGGACTGTGAATTATTTTTTGTGAACTGTGAGTATTAATACACGCTATCATTCTCATCCACTATAGTTGGATCGTTTACAACTTCCTCAACAACTAAACCATTATTAGGATCTACTCCTAGTATAAAATTATGCAAAATACAACAAGCAATTACAAGGTCAACTTGGGTGGAAAAAAAGTAAAACTTTTTAGCTCATATAATGCAGAATCGATTCTTAAGTGTACCAAATGCACATTATATCTTACTACGCAATTTTGAATGCCTCCAATTGAAAAGCTCTTTCATATTTCTAGGTTCACGTCCATTGGTTTGGGACAGGTGATAGTTGTATATCAAGCATCCACTAGATAGTATTTTCCTACATCCATATATATATATATATATATATATATATATATATATATATATATATATATCCAAAAAATACAAAACTAAGGGTTAATTGGCATATAATACCTTGGATATTTTTAAGGCCATTTGGGGATGGCCTAGAGAGGCCATCTCTCAAAACAGTCATATCACTAGCATACCCCTCCCAGCCAGCTAAAACATAGATGAACATCTTTTTGGGTGTGGCAACAGCTAAGAAATTTTGTGTCAGTGTGTCTTTACTACCCCTAAAATGGGGGGTCTCTGATAAAGGCAATGTAGCTTGGATGTGAGTTCCATCTATCAAACCCATACAATCCTACAAATTAATATTGTATGTTAGTTAACTTACATATGCTCATACTTATTAAAATTGCGTAAAAACTGGACTTTAGGGCCAGCTTACCTAAAAATAAGAAAACCATTCAAAGTTTTGTCTTATTTCTATTGGAGTTTCAGAGCCAGGTTGCCTCATCACTAGTTCTCTTAGGCTAAACATAGCCTATAGTACAAGATTAAAGTATCTTGATATCGTTTCTCCAGAACGCACAAAGTCTACAATGCATACCCTGTTTTTCGATTTGTGGCCTAACATGTAAAGAAATATAGCCACTTGTTCTTCCACACAAACCCAACGACTATCCCAAAGGGACCCATTAGTCCTTAGCATATGTATTAAAGTATAGAAGAAGGTCGTTCTCATCCTAAGATAGGATACAAACCTGTCTTTACCTCCCCACAAAATTTGATACATGTGTGCATCTCTCCATTGTTGTCTAAGTTCAAAAGGCTCTCTTGCAATGCCCACTTCGTTCATTTTCCTCCTGACCCATCAATGTTATAATGACATTAACCACGATGAGAGTACTGGATACTGCAGCCTGTATCGTATGATCCATTGGATCAGAAAAATCTATCTTCCTACAAAGGATGGAAAATTGGCATAAGTACGAAAGGAGAATATTAAACATAGTACAAAAACTGAAAATTTAAAACAGACACAAACATTACTATATAAACAGAAACTAACATACTAGTCTTAATAGAATAAAGGTAACAATATTTACAATAGTGGCTAAGATTTAGGAAAAAATATTTCTCATTGGCAATTTAGCAAAATTTTGTTACCTCTTCAACCATCATAGTGATGAGGGTTGCAAACAATCTTAGTAGATTGATGCCCCTTCAATCCATCACAAATGATGTAGAATTCTACAAAAGTCACTAAAATTTGGGTTATCCAAAACTCTCATATTTTCTCCATCATCATAGTCTTACTAGAATAAAGGTAAAAATATTTACAATAATGGCTCAGATTTAGGAAAAATATTTTTCATTGACAATTTAGCAACATTTTGTTACCTTTTCAACCATCATAGTGATGAGGGTTGCAAACAACCTTAGTAGATTGATGCCCCTTCAACCTATCAAAAATGATGTGGAATGGTACAAAAGTCACTGAGGTTGGGTTATCCAAAACACTCATATTTTCCACATCATCACAGCCTTATTATAACATAGGCTTTGATTATTGATTTAATGTCAAGCCAAAAAGAAGAAGAAGGTGCATGCATGCATAATATATGAGTGGGCATGTTCGGTAAATAATATTTGGGCTTGGATTATAACACTACGTCCAATAGAAATAATTAAGGACAGAGCTTTAAAATCATGAAAAACACATTACAAAAAATTCTCACCTTATAAGCGAAGCATATATAATTATTGTATCTGCTCTTATCTCCATTTTTTTATGTATAAAATGTACACTCTTATCTGCTCTTATTACTCTAAGTAATAACTTGTACATTATAATTGTATAACTCTACATTATAATTGTTAACATACATGCAAGAATAATGTACCTGCTACATGACGAAGAAGTAAGTATGCATGTACATTATAATTGTATAACTCTACTACATCTACAAGAAAAAACCTATTCATCTACTACATCTACCAGAGAAAAAAAATATTATGGTTGACTTAAAAAAAATAACATAGAAATACTCAACACTGTCACTTCTCTTCAGAAACCATGAAATAAATATAGATCTATGATATAATGCAACGCCTTTTTATCTCCCAAAACCCCCTTCATTTACTCGGCTACCAAACACTTGGACTGCTGGATTTTGGGCCACTTCCAAGTGAATGTTATAATCCAAGCCCAAATATTGTTTACCAAACAGACCCTTACATCATCGTTAGTAAGCCCATCCCATATGCTAGATTCTAGAATAAAAATGTAAGGGCTCATTTTGTAAAATAGTAAGTCATTTTTCTAGTTTCAATTTCTAAATTTTTGGTCACATCCTATCCATAGATACTAATAGTTGGACCTCCAATTTCTAAATTATATATTATATAAACTTACTTTGTAGAATAGTAAGTTCCAATTTGGAGTCCACTTTCTAGATTCTATATTTTATATTATTATTTTCACATTAAATTTTGACCACACAATCTTTGGAACCGGAGCTAACTTTATGATTTTCTACTATTTTCATACAAACTCAACCCATTCTATATTTACCTTTTTTTGAAATTTTGGACCCCAAATTGTATTAGAGAGTCCCAAATTGCATTAGAGCATCATTAGTAAGTTCATCCCAATTTCTAGATTCTAAATTCAGAATGTAGGAGCTCAATTTGTGGAATAGTAACAACCATCCCTAAGTTTCAATTTTTAGATTCTCAGGTCCAATCCACCTATATGAGCTATTTTTTGGGCTTGAGAATTTCTAGATTCAGAATATAGAAAATTATTTTGTGGGTAAACGGGATATGAGCCATAGTGCTCATATTCCTACATGAGTCATGCACATGTGGACCAATAAGAATAGAGTGTACTAGTGCACATGAGTGCACATGGGTTGTAGGAGTCTATTATTATTGGTCCACATGTGCATGACTCATGTAGAAATATGAGCACTAATGCTCATATCTCGTTTACCCTTATTTTGTAGAATAGTAAGTTCCAATTTGAAGTCTAATTATAGATTTATATTTTTTTCCACATTAATTTTTGACCACACAATCTTTTGGACCAATTCTTATTTTATCATTCTCTGTTATTCTCATTCAAATCTAACCCATTTTACAATTACCTTTTTTTTTAAATGTTGGGCATCAAGATAAAATTTTGAACACCATCTACTAATAATGTTCTTAAAACCTCTTTTGTTGATTTTTATTTTTATTTTTCAAAGGTTAAAGGATCATTTGATAGTGATGTCTATTAAATTCAGACATTCTCTGAATTTCGATAATTAAATAACATGTAATGTCTTCGAAGTTTGAAACTTCTCTCCTACTTGGATTTCAGATGTACAAACAAACAACACCTTCTATGTTGAATGAGAGAAGAATGTAACTAGGGGTAGGCACGGGTTGAATCGGTTTCAAATTTTATATAACCGGCCTGACCCATTTTTTGACATACCGAATCGAAATAGGCCAATTTTTTTTGGAAACTGAAACGGGCTTGGCCCGTTTCACATGAGATCCTAGCCTAAACACTCAAGATGAATAACACTTCTTCAGAGTAATAAAAAACAAAGTTACTAACCTGCAACTCTTCAGCACGTATTTCTGCTATCTTTGCATCTTTTTGTCTAACCAAGCTACTAAACCTAACAATTTTTCCCTTCAATTCACTTATGAAAGAGTCATTTTCTCTATAAGTGATCTCTTTATCTCGCAATTGACATATGACAAATAATAAAAGAAAGTCATATGATATCTAACTAGCAAAGCAAACAACTAACTTTGTTAAATAACATATTTTGCTAAAAACACATATTGCATCTAACTTCATATTAGAGAAAACATTCACAGATATGGTGGATTAATCAAGAAATTTAAGTTTAACATAGAAACTAATTTATTAATATCTGGTTTCCCATTTCCTAACCAAAGAAAAAAGACTAAACACACACGCTTTAGAAAAAGTACTAAGAAGACTATGTAAAAATACACATAAATTAGAAATTTGTTTGAGGCTAGGATCCGTTTGGATAGATTTTCTGAATTTTTTTTTCTGAAAACAGTTTTCTGAAAGTAAGTTATAAAGTTGTTTTCTTAGTATATAAATTTTGGTTTTGCGTTTGACTACTTTTATCTGGAAAGTAATTTTAAGAAACAAAAATTAAAATTTCTGTTTGGTAAAATATTTTTTTAATAAAATTTTATTAAATAATTATGAATGTCTTGTGTTCAAAATTTTGTGTCCAGTCGTGTCTGGTCTCTATGACTGCGTCCATCTGTATCCAGTCTCTTAGGCAGTGTCCATACCGTGTCCGAAGCTCGGCTCGCTTGTGTCTAGTCCTGTTTCATAATTTTGTGTCCATACCGTGTCTGATGTGCTGCTGGGAGGCAGGTCTCTATGTCGAGGCTCGGGTTAATCCCTCGACACCGGCGGTTGCCTGGAGGTGCGGTGCTCACGACAGCGGCCGAAGTCAAGAGCCCGCCGACGAGGTCGTCATCCTCGACGACGAGCGAGTGTCACACCCATTTCCAGATTTGATATTTCTTGAATTTCTAATATTCAATTTATTTCCTGATAATGTATTTCTGCTGTATTTGAATGATGCGTCCTGTCATTTATATTTTTTTTTTGTCTCGAGAGACTACCCGAGACTAGTAGAATACCTATTGGCATTGCCATAGACAAGGTTTAGGACCCACATGTAGACTGGACACCTGGTTTGGTTCATCTTGGTTGAACCCATGGAAATCTGTCGCACTTTCTCTATGTTTCGTCAGCCGATGCACTTTTCTTAAGTTTGGTCTTCTTAGGCACTCTCTTCCCTCTTCATTTCCTTAGGGACGAAGCTTTGGTTGGTTTCTCGATTTCTGTGTTATTGATTTGTGTGCTCCTCGACTGTCGAGCTTTGACCTTGAATTGTGTATTTTATCTTTTAGCTAGCTTGCTCGCGCACTTTCTTTAAAATCATATCTTATTCTTGCTCGTGCACTTTTTTCAAGTGTGTCGTGTTGGTTAACTTGATAAAGTGCGCCAACCTTGTTTCTGTAAGTTAGTGCGCCAAACTTATTTTTGTGAGTTTATGGGCCAACCTTGTTTATGTTAGTTTGTGCGCCTGATTTTATCATATGTTCCTTCCATTTTTGCTTGGAATATTTCTTTCTGTATTATATAGTTGGATATTGTTCTCTTACAATATAACACATGTTCTAACCCTCAAGACACCGTAGGAATTATTGTGTGTAATAAACCTATTGCATTTGCCATCGGACAATCGATTATGAGTATTGTCCAATGTATTGCGTGTCGCGAATACGATAAGTTCGCCAGTGATAACTCGTACCCGTAACTTTTTATTCTAGGAAGTTCTCGAGTGTTCATGACTCAAGAAATTGAAATAATGATTAAACGAGATAAAATTTGACTAGATCATTGGGAGGGAAGAATATTGCGCTACCGGCTACCTCGATCTCCAACCATGGGCCCCATAAGGCATGGATCAACCTTGCTAGGCAAGGACCCCATGACCTACCAAGTTTACGTATGCCACGGTACATATAAGATAATGTGATGTACCGTGGTAGTCATATAATTGGTTGCATAATGTGGTTACAAGATTTGTGATGTGCTACGACACTACAAGTTATTATTAAGCCGCAGTGCATAACATTATGTATTTAAGTATATACATTACAGTATATGTTCCTGTTATGTTTCTGTTGCAGTTTATGTTACAAGATAATTTACAGATAAGTTACATTTGCAAAACCAGTTTATGTTTACAAAACTAGTTTATGTTTACAAAACCAGATTCATTTATAAACTAGTTTATGCCTACGTTATGTTGTGTTATGCTATCAGTTATCTGCTTTAGTTCTTTATCCATAATTATTTGTGATGTGCACTATAAGTACTAAACAAGCGTACCCTTTGTCACGACCCGATCTTCCATAGGATCGGCTGTCCCTGCTAGTTGCAAATTACCGTGCCGGCGCTCCCGCGGAACGATCATTTCCATCTGGACGTGATGCCGCGCGAGCACAAGCTGCGCCTGCGCAAGGCTATAATCCGAACAGGCGAAGAAATAGCAAAGCCATAGGGTCGCACATATAGTCTCCAATGCAGCAAAAATTTGAACGACACGAGTAAACGGCCGTTCGATAAATAGTTCACAAAGTCACTATAGTGGAAGCATCAAATGTACACAAGTATGATACAAAAGCAAGATCTTTATTGATAATCAAGAAATATTATAAGCGGTGCTAGGCCGAGATTAAAAGTCGCTCAAGCTCTCTCTATCCAAACTACAAAAATATGACAAGTGACTTACAACATGGGATGATACATAGGCGATGTTCCAACATTATGTCCTGTATATTTGCTTTAGCTTTGGAAGTAACACTCCAAGGCTCCAGAGTGAACTCTATGCCTTAGCGCGCACGAGGGATACTTTGTACCGAATGCGGTTCTCCCATACCCTGCAAGCAATCTAGTGGGTTATCAGTACATGAATGCACTAGTAGGGAGGCTTCTCTCCCGCTCGACATATCCAAATATATTACATTAGTTCCGCTCACTATTTATTAAATTATCTTTCTAGTCTTGCCTTATGATCAGTTTTATGGCATAAGATACAAAGCCTAACTCGTGTAGCAGTGGGTCGTGCGATATAAGTGTAACACGATAAGACTTACCAACTTATCATTCATCCTTCCATGTCTAAAGATAAAACCAAGTTAAACCAAGCACCAATATATACAATAAAATCCAAGGAATCGCATAAGCAAACACAAGTGTCACGAGCGGGTTTCTGACTCAGGTGAACGATATACTCAGATATGTGATACTCTGGTTACTTTGTTAGATCGATTGTTCAAATACATGATACTCAGGTCATTCAAGTGTGTTATATTCATATTACAAATATGTTTCAGATTACTTGTTCAACGTAATAACTCGCACGCAAATTATCGCAACCGAGCCAACTTAATCTATATGAAGGTCACTGGCATAGCCATACACGAGTTATAGTTAGGGTAGATGGTAATCCTTGCAGTTGCGAGTAGCTAGCTCTGCTACAAGTCCCGAACTCACCCGTGCTAGGCCATTAGCACGACTAAACTGATGTTTCGCCTAGGATCGGATCGGCCCCTGTGCACCGTCAGCAGGAACCCTACACCTTGTGCACAAGTTTTCTGTGACCAAACATATTTTCTTGCTTATTACTCTCATTCTAGTAACACGATAATGGTTACAACACAGGTAGGAAATTACCCGCCACACGCCATCCCGCCTTACCCGTGCTAGGCCATTAGCATGGCTATCTTTACTTATTTAAATCTTATAACTTCTTGCTTATAAACGACGATGGTTATAGACGTGGTAGGCCATTACCCGCTACAAGCCACCCCGAATGGATTTTCTTGTTCTTATTTATTTAACATAATACAATTCTCTAGTTCGGGTATTGCCTTGGTGACCCAAAGTTTCTAAAGTCGTTCCATATTTTTCGTTACTTGGCTTGGAACGACTATTTTGATAGTCTTCCTGCCTCAGATAAGTGAACCATATTCTGTGTTGTGCTTTTATACCGTGGAATTATCTCTGTGACAAGCATTGCATATAAGATAGATAGAAAAAAGATATCAACTCGACCAGTTCTAGATAATAAGGCAAAGTCTACTTGCACGGAGCTAAGGTAGCATGCGAGGGTCTAACTATAAAGCCAAGTTTCATTTTCATATTCTAACACAAGCAATATAAGATGAGATTAATCCCTTAGCTAGGTGCATTGTATGTTAGCATGCAAGGGATGATTCACTTAGAGACTAGCATGTATCGTCCGTATTTGTAAGTGTACAGGCTAAGCAAAGACATATTCATCGTAGCCACCCAGCTTAACGATAATTCGCCTCAGCCGAGTGATACTCCGAGCGCATCTTTGAAATTCTAAGTTTGAACTCCTGAAGGGCCAAATCTGAATTATTTTCCTCAAGCGAGTCTTCTCGCAGAGCAAGGCTGGTCGGCTCGTCAAACTTGTGTCGTTTGAATAGGCTATCAGAATTGATGCCGAAAGGGTAGTTACACCCTTGGCCATCCAGATTGACTGTAGTGCCGGTAGTAGCGATATTCTTTAAAACATACATTTGTTAGTAACTAGGTTTGTGATAACCCTAGTTAGTTATTTATACAAGCCGTAGGCATGTTTAACCGTGATATGAATGTTTGTATATTCATTTAGCTTGCCCTGCTATATTCTATTTTCTTTTGCCACGTGATTAGAGTGCAAAGTTCTGCTCGGGTGAAGGTCTGCAACCCCAGTCCTTGTTTGGTTTACGGGTTGTGGTCCTGATCCAGAGTAGTTCCTATTCCCTCTTGCCGCTCGTCGCCTTATCTTTATTTATAGTTAGTTTGTTATCAGTATATCAGTCCTTATAGTTATTTTATCGAGACAAGTATATTGGTACCGTATAAAGCTCGACCCACTTTTATTTAGTTATTCGTTTGTCTCTTATTGCAGATTATGGTTTTGGTTAACACCTTGAGCTTCTTCGTGGTACTTGTTGCTTGGGATTCTGACTCTACTAGTTTTGCTTGGACAGATTACCCTGAGGAGACACATGATCCACCGTACTTCCATCTTGATGGCTCATACTCGTAGTACTGCTGTCGAAGCTTGCGAGTGGATTACCTTCTTCCATTCCTTGTAGTGTTATCTCGTTTTATGGTGTTTAGCAAGGGCAAGTATTAGCCCTTTTGTTCTGAGATTACTCCTCTGACTTCGGTTAACATGATATATATATATATATTAGACCATGGCTGGTATATTTGATCATGTATAATTATACTCTGCTAGTATAATATTTTTTATTCACTAGCTTTATGATCATATACAACATATAATTTGGGACACCTATTTACTTTCATGTATGATATACTCTTAAAATTGTTGTTGATAGATTGAGATACTAGAAATTGTCGACCTTAGGACCGACGTCATAGCATGCTAGAGTCCACCCATTTGTCTTTTAGACAACCTTAGCACATTGCGTCTTACTTCGGTATTCTGCAAGGTGTGGTTGGCCATGTCAGTCCTCGTATTTACCTAATATTTTGGCAGTGGGGCATGACAGCAAGCTAGGTCGAGTCGAGTCATCATCTTCGTCCTCGATGAGCTAGGTCGAGTCCTCACCGACGAAGTCTTCGTCATCAACGACGAGCTAGGTCGAGTCGAGTTATCGTCGTCCTCGACTAGCTAGGTCGAGTCGAGTCCTCGCCGACGAAGTCATCTTCCCCGACAACTAGGGTTCCGATCGTGGTCTAGTCGAGTCATCGTCATGTCGCGGTTGTTGTCGTGTCGTGGTCGAGTCAAAACGGTTAGGCTCCGGCGTCTAGGGCTCCGGCCATCTCAGAGAGAGAGAGGGAGAAGGGACACCCCAAATTTGTTTGAGTTTGTGGAGGAGAGAGAGAGAGAGAGTGTGTGTGTGTTTGGGGAGGGGGTGGTTGGTGGGAATAGGGCCCGTCCAAAGTAAAATAAATGAAAACAAGTTTCAGAAAACATGTTTTGTTTCCTTTTGTAAAAGCAGCTTTAAAACATCTGCTTTGCGAAAAAAAATTCTAAGTGTGCATTGTAAGTGTTGGACAACCAAACAATTTTTGAGTCTCTTTTTGCTTTAAAACTCAGAAAGCTGAGTTCTAATTAGTATCCAAATAAATCCTTGTTACGGGACAAAACAATGCTCTTCCTCCATTTTTTTATTCTTAGATTTTATGTTTATTTTATGTAATTTTAAATATTAATTATTACATTTTAGGTTATTGATTCCTCATGATTATTTTTAAGTTTGAAACCCAATTGGCTAAATTTCAACTTGAAACGCTCACTTATTGAAATTTTTGAACTTGATATTCTAAATTTTAAAATTAGACAACTTGATAACATCACCTATAGAAAATTTTCACTGATAACCTTCGTCAGTCAGGGGAAAAAATTTTCGTTAGAGAGAGAAATACCAAATTACGCCCTTCCTCCTGCGTTGTCATCCTGTTGCCACTACTACGGCTGGGGAGAGAGGGGAGAAGATAATGGGAGTCTTTTTTGTCATTTAATATATTTTGTTAACACTATTAGGGTACTAAGTTGTGTAATTATAATTGAGGTATTAAGTTAACTAGTTTTAAAGTTTAGGGTATCAAGTTGAAAAACTTAAATAGTAGAGGGTATGAAGTCAAAATTTAGCCAACCCAATTTTAGGGATTTCGAACTTTAGAAATAGACAGGTTTGTTCGGGATGGTGAAGGACTGCTACAATTTTAATAGTTCAAAGGATTGCCAAAATGTTTGTAGTCTTAAAGACTGCTATAATTTTGATAGTTCTAAGACAAAAAATTCTGTATCAGGACTGCGAAAATTTTAATAGTCCTAATAAAAACTTAAATGTCTAGAACTGCAAAAAATTTGGCAGTCCTAAGACAAAGTGTGATGCCCCTTAAAAATATTAAAGTATTTGGTTGTTGAAATGTGAACATCATTTTTAGAATTTTGGTTGTTTCGTCTATAGTAAGACTCTTTTTTTTCTATAAATCTTGGTATGCTTTTTAGCATAGATCGTTTACGGCTATTGTTTTTTGTTTTGACTTTTTTTTTCTCGCAACGTTATTGACGGCTTATCTACATTTTAAGGTCGATAATTTTCTAGGTTATTTCTTACATTGTAATAAATTTTTAGTCCTGATATTCTGGTAGTAAATTTGTGCCTAAATCTACTTTAATTGTAAGTTGAACACTTTGTATTTTTATTTTGGGACAATTTTATGTTGAAATATGTTTACTAGCATGGCTTGTGTCTAGAGCAATCATGTAATTAGTATAATACTTGATTAAGTTATTAAATAATGCATGATTATCTTAATTAATTAATTAATTTATTTATTTATTTTAATATTTATTTTCTTATAATGTGTGGTTATTCAAATTAACAAGAAACAAAAAAAATAAAGAAAGAAATAAGATAATTATACCACTTTTAAAAGGGAATTATTATTCCTTTTTTTTCCAACAAAACACAAAAGGTAAAAGGGATATTTTGATTTTCATTGTCGACCACTAACAAAAAATAAATAAAATCACAAATACCCTCTTGCCTTCCAAATACCAAAGAAACTCAACCAGTTTTACTCTCTCGCTTCAAAGTTACCAAACACATTCTAAGAGCCTGCTTGGTAGATCGTAAGTGAGCATTTTGGAGGATGGAAAGTGCTCATGCACGTTTTTGTCCCTTTCATATGATAAAAGGTGTTTGGCTGGATAATGACAAGGGTGTTTAGTTGGATTAAAAAAATAGAGTAAGAGAGATATTACAATAATACTAATAAATATTAACAAACTAATAATCATATATATTAAATACTAGTGATTAATATTGACAAAATTATTTTTAGTTAATTATAGTTATAAAAATTAACAAATTAAATATTATTAATTATATGATTGTATAGAAAACAGAAAGTGGATATATTCAAATATACAAACTCTCTCTAGTGTTCAAATTCTATAAAGTCATGTTTTGAAATTATATATTTAAAGACAAACCATAGTGTGGAAATTAACTTCAGAAAAACAAGCATGAACATGAGAAACTCTCAACATAGAGAGAGGCCATGAAGATTTCAAAGGATTTGGGTAGAAGATAATATAATAGGATCAAGGAAGAAATAGTTAATTGCATTTTAATAACCAAGAAATGTGTTGCCAAATAATTCATTGTAAAAGAAATGATGAAGGGCTTCAGGAAGTCAAACCTGAGAAAGTTCTGTATACATTCCAAATTTTAGGATTACTTATATATCATGCTCAAGGAAACTACATGAGTAAGTATATGTTGAATTTGTACATAATAGCAAAGACAAGATTCACAATAATATCATATTAGTTTGAAATATATTATGTCCAATGATTAAACCTGTACATCACAAGATTTTTTCACTAAATCTAAAAAAATTGCTTAAGCGTATCAGTTCCAACTTGATCGTCCAAAGTGATTTTTTTTCTTTTTATATATATATATATATATATATAATTTAAAAATAATAACGAGATTAAAATTTTATTCACTATTTCTCGACTGTCGTATTTTTTTTTTGATTTTTTTGAGTTTTGTCCCGTTCTTCTTTGTGCACTTTGTGCAAAGGCAAAGGTTTTCCTATGCGTACTTTTACGAGAGATGCAAATAGGAGTGATGCAAAGAAGCTCGTCGTGGACTACGGTCCTAGCTCTCGAAACTCCCAAAATTTCTTCTTCTTCTTCTTTTATATATATATATATATATATATATATATATATAAAGTTATCAGAAGATATAATCAATTAGAAATTTAGGATAATATCTATATATACTTATCTTATAATTACTCGAAGATATAGGAACAGATTAGGAAATATAGTTAGAAGTAAGTAGATAGATGGATAGTTTACCTATCCATAGAGCAAATAGGCAAAATAGATTCCAGCCTTTATATATATATATATATATATATATATATATATGTATATATATATATATATATATATATATATATATATATATATTTCTACTCTAATCCTAATCTACCCAACACTCCATCCGTGCAAGAACCCGCCCGCCAAGGCCCGCCGCCCCCCATGTAAGAAAGCCTTTGGAGAATAAGGGAGGTGAGATGGCACCTCACTCTAAAAACAAGGGTGGCGGTGACGTGGCACAATCCCAATCACACAAACGAGGTAGGGGGTTAAGTGCAAATTGCCAATTATGAAATGTGTGGTTGGGATTGTGCCACGTCACCGTCACCCTTGTTTTTAGAGTGAGGTGCCATCTCACCTCCCTTATTCTCTATATATATATATAGAGAGAGAGAGAGAGAGAGTAACGTTATAAAACTATCCGTGTAAGTTTATATAATGGAATCACCCTATATTATATAAAGATTGAGATTGAGTGGTTGAGATTAAAATATAATAAAAGATCGCATGTTAAAAAATGTTATGTGGCACCTAACATGGCGGCTAACATGTCAAATTTAAAACCCAAAAATTAATTAACCAAAATTTTTAATGTTAATGTTAATATTAATGTTAATATTAATATTAATGTTAATTTTAATATTAATTTAAATATTTAAATTAATCTTAATTTTAATTTTAAAATTTGCAATGTCAGCTGCCACGTAAAGAGATCAAAACCTAATTCATAAAATATATGGTTGCGCCATATTATGAAACCATCCGGATGATTCTTGAGCATATATATATATATATATATATATATATATATATATATATATATATATATATATATATAAACATGTGCAAATTTGAGATTTGTTGTATGATTATTTTTTTCAATCCGTTAAAATCATATCTCCAAACTACATACTTGCAGGAACAAATTTGTAATTAATATTATCTAAGAGTTTATATTTAAATGTCTTAAAGGAGCAAATTTGTAACTAATATTTTATACACTTCTCATACGAAAGATTTATTACGGAATAAAAAAAAATCCAAATGCCTTAAATGAAACAACCTTTGGGAAACCTGTTAGCCAAAATTTCTAACCAAAGCTCCGAGTAGATTGGAATTTATAACTTGTTATATTATTTTTCTAAAATTATTTCATGTTACGATTTAATAAAAATAAATATATTTAGCATCTTTATAGTAAATTTAATAACGAGATCAGAAAAGCAATTAGTATTTAAATAAATAAAAAATAATAAATCGTTAGGATATTTTAGTAAGAATATTTATATAGATAAATAGAAAATAAATTCTTATCTAAATAAATTATCGAAAAAACTATATATTATATATCTATAAAATGATTAAGTATATAGTAAATATATAAGAGGAGCTTTCAAAAAAAAAAAAAAAATATATATATATATATATATATATATATATATATATATAAAAGAGGAAGATCTGGAGGGTAGAAAATAACATAATATTAAGATAACAAGAAACTAACAAATTGATTAAATCTAAGCTTTATCAAAACTGAACTATATCTAAAGAAAAAATATTTTTAAAGATTTAAAAGTTATGTGATTACTCCTAATTCCTATTCATTCTATCAACTGATCTAAAACTAACTAAATGTATTGATCCCTTATAGCTAAAGGAAAATATATGAAAATAAGTCATGGAAGAAAAAAAAAAAATTAGATAAGTTATTAATCAATGTATACATATAGGTTAACATTACTTAAGCTCGAGAAAAACTCTATTTCTTCATCGAGATGTGTTGTTCTAACATCATGAGTGAGTTTGACGAGTCCAAGTTCGTTCGCGATCTCTCTTTGCTCATGAAGATTGGCTGCCACATGGCCAGTGATGGAACTGACCGGTGGGTTTAGTTGCTTAAAGCCAAAATATGTTCTAGCTTTCATTCTTGCAAGGTACTGCAGATTGCAGAAAATAATCGAATAAAATAAAGAAGATTAAAACATCTGTATAAGCGTTTGTAGTCCAACGGTTAGGATAATTGCCTTCAAAGCAATAGACCCGGGTTCGACTCCCGGCAAACGCAAAAAGTAAATTTTTTTCTTCATAGGAATAGAATTGAAAACTTTTCATAGGCTATTGAATTGAAAACGTACCCAAAACCTTTTTGGTTTTTCTTATTGGCTGATACTTAAGGTGTGTATTGGGCAAGTCCGGGTCAACAAAATTTTACCGAGTCCGGTCCGTGTCGGGCTCAATCTAAAGAGAGCGGCGGGTCGGGCCGGCCTGGCCCGGTCAAAAAATAATCCGACCCAGCCCGGGCCCAGGACCCGATAAAGGTAGGGCCGGGCCGGGCCAGGCCGAATCGGTCTAGGTCCGAGCCCGTCCACGGTCGGGCCGGGCCAGGCCGAATCGGTCTAGGTCCGAGCCCGTCCACGGTCGGGCCGGACCGGCCCATTATTTTTGTTTATTTTTTTCATTTAAAAATTATATATATATATATATATATATATATAATTAAAAATTATATATATATTAAGTAAATAAAAAAATTGGGCCGGCCGGCCCAACCCGTAACCGGTCCGAACCCGCAAAGTTGCACATCGGGCCGGGCTTATGGGCCAATTTTGCCGACCAAGCCCGGACCCGCGAAGGAGGTGGGCCGAGCCGGTCCGGGTCGTTGACCGGGTCCTGGCCAGCCTGGACCGGGTTTGACCGGACCGGGCCCGTGGCGGGTTCCGGGCCGGGCCGTCCATTTAGACACCTTAATCTGATACTCAGCCAAGATCCGACCCGAAACCACCCCATCCCTTTTTTTTCTTATTGGCTATTGAATACATACATGGCCAAGATCTGACCCGAAAAGCTATTATGGGTCTAACCTGTGGTTCCCCGTTCCCCCTTTTAGGGGAGCGCGGCTAAGAAATACTTTCGGTATCGTTCGATCGGGATAGATTGAATCAAGATCTTTTCCTCGTTATGGATTTTCTTCTTCAGAATCGATTTTCCATATTCAGTGGACCGTGTCCCAAGGATGGACTTAGCGGCAGAGTCAAGAGGGACCTCTCCGCTGCAAGTTTTCTTACCTAGTTTTCGTTGTCGCTTTGTTGCTTTCGTGCTTTTGAGTTGGTTTCGAATTTGTGTTTTGTTGAACGATTTTAATGTATTTTATTGCTTTCGTTCGTTGAACTGCATTTTGGTCTCAAGCTTGGAAAGAGGAGAAGTGGTATTGATCATTTGTTTGTGGCAATGCAGGTGATTGTGCAGTAGGAGTCGAGCGAGCGGAGTCTTGAAGCACCCATTTTTCTTCCCTCTCCCAACGAACTTGTGAGTGGCTATAATTCGATTTAGTTGACCCTTCTTCGATGTCTTCACATCTAAAATATTGCCCTCTTGATTGTCCGGATCAAACAATACCATAATAACTAAAAGATGTCAAAATAAAATAGAATAGACTTGGATTTACTTTAAGCTTATCAATTAACTTGTGAACGGCTACCTTGTTGCATGCTAGTTCATTTAGAATGTTCTTCATCATGCCTTAATTCTAGTTAGAATATATATATATATATATATATATATATATATATATATATATATATATATATATATATATATATATATATATATATATATATATATATACTTCTTCTATGATTGTGCTATGTATGGAACACACCTTGCTATGCAATAAACTGATCAGGGAGACTATGCAAAACAAATTATGCCATGCAACATGTCTCGTGCTTGTGTTGCCTTAAACTGTACCGTTTGATAACATAGTATAGACGCCGTTTGGTCACGGACAACTTGTGCACAAGGTTTCTGCTTCCTGCGGACGGTCGTCGGGGCACTAGGATCGATATGATCCGGATGGAATATTCTGAATAGTTGTCTGTTTGAGGACGAAATGGCATGTAGCGGAGCTCGCCACCTGCGTTGCATACCAATTTTGTCCTGTGATTATAACTTGTCATTTATGACATCATACCAGTGACCCCCTCGCATATTTAAACTGTGCAAACTAACTATGTCTTCGTGATCAAGGAAGGTCAGGGTAAGTATTATGAAGGTGGTTCAGACGGGTAGGTAAAAGTGTCACGCCCCAGTCCCAAAATATACGGGACCAGGCCACGTAGCATTGGCCAGCTGATACGACTCCAAAGGATATTCCAATTTAATGGACCCTATTGAAACATGCTACACTGTCCTAAAATACTAACAAGTCTAATATGCTGACATACAATAGGTAATGTCTAATCTCATCAACAGAATATAATATCATAATGACTGAAACAAATCACTACCAGAAAAAGTTAAATTAGCAACGTTAAAAAATGTCGCTAAATGACCAAAAAATATCGCTAATCACTTTTAGCGACGTAATTAGCGATGTTTTAAAGAAGTCGGAACAAAGCACGTCGCTGAAAGAAAAAACGTCGCTAAACGTCGCTATGCCGACATTTTTTAGCGACTTAAATGTGTCGCTAAATTAGCGACGCAACGTCACTACTTAGCGACGTTGATTAACGTCGCTAAACGTCGCTAATTAGTGACTTATATAGCGATGTAAACTCCCTCGACCAGATTTCAGTAATTTAGGATTAATTTTAGCTAATTAGAATTTTTGTAACTTTTTAAAAATTATTTTGTTTACATATCCTATTGATTGTGCACCTGTACTTCACATAATTAATTAGAGCATTACACTAGCTGTAATTCTCAAACTAAATTCGCATACCTGCCCTAGACTTGTTAAACTATTTTCCTAAATTTTGTGCAACTCTCAGATGCTTTATTTTTAGCCTCGTTTGAGACGCACAATTATCATTACATAAGTCTGTATTTAATTCCTATTTTATTTCTTGCTCTTTAACCATCTCTGTACCCCTAGAGATTGAGGACCAACCTGCACCAGTTTTGCCCAAACAAAAATACGATAATATTCTACTTTGAATATACTACAATTAGTATATTGGCACCGTAGTAAAATTATGGCCCTACCTGCCTCTAAATAATTAGAGAACACCGTGCGCAGTATTTATTAAATAATAAATACGATGACCCGTATCACCAAGAAACCAGGCCCTACCCCGGTCCAGACTCACCCCCCCCACCCCCCAGGACCCTCCCACAGCTTTTCCCTCTCAATTCTGAGCATTTTAGTATTTTTTTGGGAACAGGGTAATTTATCAGACAAATTGCGTAATTACACAAAATACCAATTTAGGGACCTATTTGTAATTTATGAATTTTAGGGGTTTTTATGCAAATTTCCAGTGTGAGGTGGCATCACCTCATTGGCTGGTGAATGTGGACCGCACACGTGTCATGTGGGAACCACTTAAATATCTAAATATATCAGATAAATATCTAAAAACCAAAATGACCTAAATACCCCTAGACTTCCCCCTAATTACAACCCTGCCACTCACCCTAAACCTATATAACCCGACCCCCCCCCTCTCATTCCCAACTCACTCCACACCCTCTCCGGCCACCCTCCGCCCACCGGACCCCTGCCCAACCCCTCGCCACCTCCCTTCCCTCCTCCCCGACCACCGGAGCCCCGCCCTAGCCGGCCGCTCCGCCGCCGGCAGCCCCCACAAGCCAACTCCACCAACACCAACACCCACAGCCACCACCACCCGAACCACTTCCACCACCGCCTCCGGCCGTCGTCGACCACCGCCACCACCCCCAAACGCCTCGCCACCACCTCCTCCACCGTTCCGACCAACCCCCTGCCACCCCCGACCACCACAGCCGCCGCCCTCACCTCCACAGCGCCCCGACCCCTCTCTCCGACTGTACCACCTCCCCCATCCCGACCGCCTCCAGCCACCTCCACCACCACCACTGACCTCCGCCACCACCGCCAGACGCTTCGCCACCCTCCCCTCCGTCGATCCATCCGCCTGCACCGCCACCTCCGCCACCACCCTGGCCGCAGCAGCCTCCGCAAGCCCCCGCTGCTGCTGCTGCTGTTAGCTGCTGCTGCCGTTGCAGCCGTCCCTCCGGCCGGCCGCCGTCAGCTCCGCCGCCTTCCTCCCGCCGGCGACTCGCCGTGGGCCCCCCTGCCACCCTGTCAGGTATAATACGCATGTATTATACAAAAATACCTAAATATACCTATATGCATGTATATATGTATATATTATAAGTATATATGTGTATATAATTATATATATTAATATATATATATTAATATATATTATTATTATGTAATTAATATTATATGATTACTAATAATATAATACTGTATAAATACAGTATATAGGTATTTATATTTTCTGCATTTTCATTTTTTATATATATATATATATATTATTTATATATATACATATAGTATATATGTATATATATATATATATATATATTTATATATATATATGTATTTATGTATATTATCTATATACTATTATATATATATATATATTAAATATACTGTGTACAGTATATATATACTATTGTATATATATTTTAATTTCTATTTTTTTTTCTTTTATTTTATTTATTTATATATACATATGTAATATATATATATATATATATATATATATATATATATATATATATATATATATATATATATATATATATATATATATATATATATGTATTTATATGTATATTATATATATATATATAATTATTATTATTACTATTATTATTATTAAATACAGAATATATATATATATATACAATGTATATATATATTATTATCATTTATATATATGTCTTTTATTTTCTTTCTTATATATATATATCACTATATATATATATATATATATATATATATATATACTTATTTATATATAGTATATTATATATATACATATATGATATATATGTACATATATATATATATATATATATATATATATATATTATGCTTTTCATTTATTATTATGTACTTAATTCCTGCATTTTTTTATTTTATTTCTTTTATATATATATTTATATCTATATATTTATGTATATTGTATATATATATATTATAAAGTATATTATATTATATATATATATGTACATTTAAATTTCAGCATTTTCCTTTTTCTTTTATATATATATATATATATGAAAATATATGTATATCTATATATCTATATATCTATATATCTATATATGTATATATTACCTATTATGTATATATGTATGTCTTTTCATTTCTAATTATATGTATATGTATATGACTTATATATGTATATATATATTATTTATTATATCATGTATATATGTATTTTATTTTTTGCATTTTCATTTTCCTTTATATATATGTAAATATATATATACATATATGTATACCTATTATATATGCTGGATATATATACATACGATATATATACATACTATGTATGCTATATCTATAAGTATATATATACTATATATATTAAGCACTCTATATTATATATATGACTATATATATTATATATATATATATATATTTTTACCTATATATATATATATATATATATATATACTATTATACTACGTACCATTTTATTTAATTGTTATTTACAAAACCTGTAATGTCTTAAACAGAAAATATCTCCAGCACAGTCAGTGACCCCCTGTCACAAGGACCTTCCGTCTTGACAGTGGGATCAGGTTTCCAATACAACCAGGAAGTAGGCAAGTATACCTTGCCAAGTTACTGTCTAAATACAAAATGCTATTATATGCTATGTTTTCCTGAATTCCATATAACTGTGAGTACCTGAGATTGCCTCAGGTACCGTCAACAGATACGTTGACTTGTAGCATAATTAACTTAGTCTTTTCAGACCTACCAACATCTGTGAGGGTATCTTAATATCCTCCTAGACCCTACCACGGGAACACGCAACATGGTTGTAATACATATTGGGATGCGAGCTGCGTATTTGATTTGCTACCAGTACGTGTGACACGCATCACGGCTTAGCACAATCAGGAAAACTCAGGAAAAGTACGACTTGGCATTAGTTACATTGGGCGGGAAAGATAACTAGTAGACGTATGGGTCACCCCCCCTCCATGAGTCTTTATCCTTCGTACCATGCTCCTCGGAGATGGTCGATTGCAGAGCTACCCGTGTGTCCGGGGGCATATGACACATATACTAGCCAGTCAACACGATTGGTAAATTAAGTCAGCATATGTCAAACCTACACATTCCCATGCGTACTACAAGGTCTTTACTTGCATTTCACTTAGATGGTTAGCACCCTGTATTTATTTATTTATTCAGTATTTCATACCTGGCATGTTATTTTTCTGTATCTTATTATGTCCCACTGAGGACCTGGTTCCCTTCCAGATTTAGACGAGGCCTACTACCCCACGGTGTATGGTCCAGGACAGGAGACTAGGCATGCCACCGAGGAAGAACTGGAGGAGACACCATCAGAATCTACCTGATTCTAGGAGATGCTCTCTTAGGCGATGGAGATGTTTTGCTAGATAGACGATACTCAGTCTATCCTTTTTTTGTACTATTATTATATTTTGACAGTGTGTTTGTTCCCACAAGTTGTGTAATATTATATTTCATACTCAGCATTATATATATTCAGCACTATTTCCCGATATTTCCTGTGGATGAGATAGACTTGCCTGTACTAGACTTGTAGTATACTAGGACAGCGTAGCACGTTCCTTTGGGTCCATTAAAAATGGATTAAACCCTTAGTGACGTGTCAGCTGGCTAATGCCACGTAGCCTAGTTCCTTACATTTTGGGACTAGGGCGTGACAAGCGACGTTACAACGACGTCTTTAATGACCTGGCAATACTGCCATGCCAGCAATTAGCGACGTACAACGACGTTTTTAGCGACATGTTTAGCGATGTTATTGGCGACGTTTATTAACGTCGTTAATTAGCGACATATTTAGTGATGTGTATATACGTCGCTAAACGTCGCTAAACGTCGCTAAAAACGTCGCTAAACGTCGCTAAAAACGTCGCTAATTTTATAGAAAAAATAAAAAAAAGAATACTGAATTGTTTCAAAACTATTATTCCTGCAGTTTATTGAATCATAATCTGTACAAATAGACCCGGAGCAACCCTCCGTTGAATTTCTGGGTTTGCCAACCCCCTTGGGTTGAACACTCAACACCAGTAAAATAACATATTTAATATGAATAATATAATAAAATTTGAAGGAAAGAAAGCATCCAGCAGATCTCATCGTAAAGAATACGACAAATATATATCCATACAATCTCATCCTAAATAATACAAAAAATACAAATATCCCACAACTAGCTATACTACTGCGGATCTGCAGGAGGCTGACCACCTGCGTGCATGAAGGATAAGAACAGCTCATACTGCTCCCGTGGAATCGATACCGATGTCGATGGAGAAGGCAGTGACATCGGTGGAGTCTGTATTGATGTAGGCGCACCAGGAGGCCTTACCCGCTCCAAGTCTGCGAGTCGCTGGTTGTAAGAATCCATGGTAGATAACAGCCTCGTACTTCTATGAACCATTGAATCCTGCATTATCGTCAGCCTCTTGCCCATCGATAGCTGTGATTCCTGCAGCTCCGTGATGTTGCGGTCTATCGAGGCTCTAATATCATTTGTCAAATTCCGGAGCTCCGTGATGCTGCGGTCGAGCATATCGAATCGTGCAATAAGCGTCGAATCGTCCGCCTGCGGCTGGGACCGGGACTGCTCCTCCATCCTTCGCAGCAACTCGTCACGGAGAGATGCAATCTGACGGTCAACGGCCTCCTGGCCTCTGGCCGACGACTGCGAGGGCTGTGTGGAATATACAGCTGTCGGTGAGTCCCTAGATGACTGCGTCGCAACCAGGGGGCCATAGGATCCCGTACTGTAGTACGTACCCCTCTGGAGACCACCAGCTGCGGTCACCCACAGGTCGTCTGTCGACGGAGCTGGAGTGGGATTGCGAGGAAGGACCAGCCTCTCCAAGTGTATGTGCACTAGCAGTCGTCCGCTCACGCAGCCTAAGATACTCGGCCTAGAAAGGTTTGAAAACTCGATAATTGTCTAAGTTATACTAAAATTAACACAAAGTAAAGTAATACTTACATAGGTCTGCGAGGCTCTCTCGTCAATGAGATTTTCGTCCTTGCGATGGATGGCCAAGAAGACGGTCACCATGTTTGCATCATTACCCCTCTATACCTGTTAAAAATATATTATTTAGTACTAAACTTAAATATTTTTCCTACTACCATTTTATGGTACTTATATTAAAATAATATATTTTAAAAGAAAAAATATACCAAACGACGGAAATGTTCCGTCATCAGAATCGAGCCACCACACCACTTGGCAGCATTCCGCCTAGCCGCCTTTGCCTTCTCAGACCTTTCCTTGTAGCTCGGATCGTCAAATCTAGCCCTCATCGCAGTCCACTACTCAGGCATGATCCAACCTTGGATCGGTTTTCCAGCACGATCATGAGCCTTCTGGTCATCCAGAGCATCTCGGATAAGCTTGGCGACAACGGTAGGAAAGAGCCGCTCGATCAACTCGGCCCGGTACGGAGGATAGAAATACGTTTGCTACAATAAATAATTTAGTAAGTGACCATCATGGATAAGTTATATAATATGCATAAATTAGAGGATTTATTTAATATACTTTTATCTGGAAGTGCGCAAACCAGAATGCCTTTCTCTCCTCCAGAGTCTCAGAGTAGTTGATCCAAGGGCCACCGTAGTTGTTCCTCAGAAATTGGCACAGGCGTCTCTGAACCGACGATGGACGATATCTATACAGAGATAATTATTTTGATCAAAAAAGTCAATATACGATGAATAAAAAAATACACGATATATATTATGCTAAACCAACTAATTGACTTACTTTGTACCATCGGCCCAAATATTTGTCCTCGTCTCCTCCGGAGGTGCACATGGAGGATTTTGCTGATGCTGGGACAACGTGGGCACGACCTCATCGACATGCTCATCTGTCCCCATGGTTCTGTCAGCAGGAGGAACGCTGGATGAGGGAGTACTATCACGCTTGGAACTACTCGTTCCATCAGTCGGAGATGTGAGTGATCGATATACTGGAGTACTGGGCGACGACGATACAGAACCAACAGTAGGCAGTACCGGAGGAGCACTCTGTCTACCTTGGGACCTGCCGAATCCTCCGCGTCGTCCTGTTATACCTGATAATAACATATGATGAATATAGAAAACACAAATATATAGTACATTATATAGTCAAAATATGATGCATATCTCAAAGCATTCTACAGTCAAAATATAATACATATATTCGTTAAAATAGTACATTCTAGAGTCAAACTATAGTTACATTACAATCAAAATTTAATGTATATCTCAAAGCATTATACAGTCAAAATATAATACATATATTCGTTAAAATAGTACATTCTGTCACGCTCCAGTCCCAAAATACATAGGACTAGGACACATAAGCATGCCAGCCGCATGGATATGGCAACTCCAATATATGGAAACCATAACCCTTATGTACGCTGTAATATGAATATCAAATCCATAAGTGGTATAAAATGTATCACAAGTCACAGGGTACAATCTAATTCTCATCCACAGAAAATCAATATAAATAAATAACCAACATCTATATATCTATATCTCAATAAGAAGTATATAAAGATGATAGTTGGATGGAAACAAATCCATTACCAACTCGAATGTAAAAGTGCAACACAACAAACAAAATATAGGAATACCAGCTAACAATCACGGAGCTCGAAGAGAAGACATCATCGAAATATATGTAACCATCCGAATCTGCGCTCCTGCGAATACTCAAGAACAGATACACTTGGAAGGGCCTGGTCCTCAGAGGGACGTAACAAGATACATAGAAGCAAGCCAATTTGAATATAGTAAATATGCATAATGTTTGAAAATATATAAGTACGCTATACAAGACAATCTATATGAATGCAATGATGATAACTTTTCAACGTATGGGCAAGGGTAGGCTACTCGATCTAAGCCTCATAATTCACACACTCGTCTAGAACATCATCAGCCGACATACCTCTGGGGTAGCGACCCTCGTGACTCCATCAATCGACATACCTCGGGGGTAACGACCATCGGACATGACCACCATAGTGCGTAAGAGTTACTACGGTTTACCAGAGTGGCTAAAGCCCATACGCCTACTGATTGTCCTCTTATGATACTAAGTGTCAAGTGTGTGTCAACATATCTAATATATAGTAATGACTGAAAGGAACTACACATGCAATGAATAAACAGAAATACAATAAATATACAAAAATATAATAAGTATGTAAAATACTGTAAGCAATTTGACAAAGTATCTTGCCTGGCAAGAAAGCTGTAAAGTGTAACGTCCAAATGTCACGCGCACAGGATCAGAAGCTATGGCCTCAGAAAAAATATCTCCGGATGCTGAAATAGATATCACTAACGTTCCCAAAATAAGCAAAATAGCTAGAAAGAACTTTCCTTTCGTCCAATTTGGACAAGGGGCAAAACGATAATTTTGGGTCAAAGTGGGGTCCACATGTGGCCCATTTTGTACCGAAAAGCGTGTCAGGGGTAAAGGTCTCTAAATGGGATAAATTATAGGTCAAACAAACTCTAAATTTTAGTATGAACTCAATAGTATGTCCAAATGTGAATTTCGATGAGCCGAACACAATTTTGCCCAAAATATCAACCGTGGGGCCCGCCAATTGGCGACTTGGTCAACTATCTCAGAATTGCGTGAAAATTGGGTCACAGGACCAGCACGATACCACGAGTCCAGTGGCACAAGTTTTGTCACAATCTGACGAGCGTGCACAAAATACGCACGGCTTTCGCAAAAGTTACGACACGGTGATTGTCTGGGGATACGGGTTGATTCCGACTCGCACACGCGTCCGAATCAGTTTCCGCAAAATCTCACATGTCCGGGTAAACTCTGCGCACCTTTTGGTACACTTGGTACACGACTGGGCGGTCCCGTTTGGAGGGGCGCACTCTGTTTCATAATTTTTGAAAATCTAGAAAAGTGGGTTTTTAGGGTTTTCTAACGAATTTAATTCTACATACATCAGTTAATAATTTAATATAATTAACAGAAATTAAACTAGGTCAAGTGGTCTCCGCATACCAAAAAGAAAAATCGGATTCGGATCTTTGTGGTGGGAGATACGAACCCGGGAACATAGGTGGTCACCACAGTTTTCTGTGATACCCAAAAGTTATCTTTTTTCGTCAACTTGGACGCTATTTTCTTCTAGGGTTACGCGCTGTTCGAGGTCAACTATCATACAGATATTAAAGAGGGTTAAGTGATGAACGTACCGGTGAAGACGGTGTCGAGTTTGGTTCAGCGAGGTGACAGAAAATTGGGCTGGAACACGGGTACTTCGCTGATTGAAACTGCAACGCGCGGGGTTGCGCGGAGTTGCACGGGGTCGCGGTCGCGGTCGTCGGGATCCGGTTCTAGGCGGCCTGGGCGATTGGGCGTGGTTCTCCGGCTGGCTGAGGGGGCGGGGTCAGATGGGAAGGAGGAGAATATGAATTAGGGTTAAGGTTTTGGAGATGAGGAGATATGAATATATATATAGGGAAGAGAGGGTGAGATAGAACGCGGGGTGGGGGGGTCTTCAAGCTGGGAGGGGGGGTTCGTTCCAATTGCTGCTGCTGCTCTTGCTTTATAATGCTAGCGGGTAGACTAAGGAGGTGCGGGTAGTGGGTTTAATATCCATTAAGAATTTATTTCATTTCATTTTCTTTTCTTTTCTTTTCCTTTTCTTTTTCTTTTTCTTTTTCTTTTTCTTTTTCTTTTCCAAATCCTTTTTTTCATTTCTTTCTTTTTCTATTTCTTTAGAAATATATATATATATATATATATATATATATATATATATATATATATATAAAATCTAGAATTTGTATTAATGTATACCATTAAGCTAGCAATATATATATATATATATATATATATATATATATATATATATATATATATAAAATCTAGAATTTGTATTAATGTATACCATTAAGCTAGCAACTGTCCACAGGGTCACCTACATGAAATAAATTAGGAAAAATTTATAATGGCTCCATAAATCTCCTAAATTCACCAATACCTAAAATAAAAATTAAATAAAATCTATTTATCCTAATTAGCTCATAATTACTATAATTAAATTAATAATTAATTAAAAGGGGTAATTACGGTTTTTAGGATTAGGGGTTTTACCCGTTCTACAGTCAAAATATAGTTACTTTCTACAGGCAAAATATTTTATTTTCAATCATCTTCAGAAAATTCATCTTGTTCGCCTTTCTCGTCCTCCTCTCCCTCTTCCTCCTCCTCGTTTTCACTTTCATCTACTTCATCTTCATCTTCGTCCTCCTCTTCAGATAATTCTACATCTTCTACATTATTACTCGTGTAATGAGTAACTTTCGTTGAGTCCACATCTACAATATTTGTTACAAGAGGTAGATCGTCCTCCTGATATGCTATTTCATCAATGTCAAAGGTATTTCTAGCTTTAGTTTTGCATACTGCCCACCAATCTGACCTCGCTGGCCCCCGTCTAGGATAAGTTATGAAGTACACGAGCTGAACCTGACTTGATAGGATAAATGGTTTATAGCCTTGATATCTACGCTTGTAGTTTATATCCACAAGGCCATACTTGTCAATTTTCCAACCTTGATCTTGAATCGGATCGAACCATTCATACTTGAATAGCACAATATTAGTAGGTTCTGTGCCATAATTATATGTCAACTCCACAATCTCTCGTAAGATGCCAAAGAAATCTTTGCCTGGATCGACGTCTTTGTAGTTCGAAGATTTGATACACAAACAACTATTTTTCGTGGAATCAAGATCCAGAAAGCTGTCTCTGATAGGAGCATTTGTTGACTTGAACCTGAACCCATTCACACAGAAACTTGGCCATATTTTAACGACAGTAATTGGTCCCTTGGCTAGAGTTCTAATATATTCAGTCTTGGGTATTATTAAAAAGTAATTACCAAAGTAGCGATAGTAAGTTATTTGTTTTGCAAGTGCATAATTAAAAAGTAATTACCAAGCATCTTATATATGCGCTCAACAAAGAAGGAAAATGGTATCTCATTTCTTGTTCTACTTCTTCATCTATTATGTAGGGTCTAACCGACCTTAATTTATCATTATATGTGCTAAAAAATAATAAAGCAACTGCTGATTACTAGCATAATAGTATCTTATACTATTACATTGAGATGATATAAACGTTGATGTATTAATTACTTACCCCTCTAGCTTCTCCACTTCATCCTCGTCGCAATTGAGTAATATATACAACTGAGCAGCCCTTAGCTCGTCGTCATTCAAATATCTCTTCTTCATTTTTCCCGAAGGCTTTCCGGACGCATTGAATACTTTAAGTATTGCATCATTAGATTCCTGATATGCGTCGTCGTTTCTCAGAGCTTTCGTTCTATTAGTAGCAACATGCGGTTTGAAATACGTCGAGCAAAATTTTGTAATCTCCTCGAGAACATAAGCTTCACAAATAGAGCCCTCAATCCGTGTCTTGTTTTCACCTTTCTTTTTAGGTGATTCAGATGCCGCTCGAAGGGGTATATCCACCGATAACCGACTGGACCACCAACACGTGCCTCATAGGAAAGATGAATTGGCAAATGCTCCATAGAGTCGAAGAATCCAGGAGGAAACACCTTCTCAAGCTTACATAGTGTTACCGCAATGTCCTTCTCTTGCTTTTCTAGACGAACGACGAGCAACTTAGTAAAATAAAGATCTCTGAAGAATATGCTGAGCTCTGTCAATGGATCCCAAATGAGCTGCGGTAAGAATTCCAGAAATACAATCGAAATTAACCTCTCCATGAATACGTGACAATCGTGGCTCTTCATACCTACCAGTTTGTTCTCCTTGAGGTAGACGCATCTTCTCAAGTTCGACACATACCCGTCTGAAAACTTTAGACCCTGAATCCGCCTACAAAGTCTCCCTTTATCCTCTTTCTCCCGTGAGAAAACTAACTTAGGTTGCTTTAACTTTCCATTCCCCTCCTCTATCAAATGCAATACAGGACATCTACATATTTCTTCTAAGTCCAACCTGGCCTTCGAATTATCTATCGTATTCGCCTTTACCTCCATTACAGTATTAATTATGTTATCAAACATATTCTTCTCGATATGCATGACATCAAGGTTATGTCTGATCAGATTGGTGCTCCAATATGGCAGATCCCAGAATATACTCCTCTTCGTCCAGTTATAGGTGCGACCAAATCCGTCACACTTGTACCCCTTAGCAGGCTCTTCGATAGCACTTGGTAAATCTTTTACCTCTTTCCATATCGTGTATCCGAGCCACCTTGGCGGTGGATTGGCCTTCTCCATAACTCTCACACGAAAAGCATTCCAGTTCCTCCGGTACGGATGATCCTTCGACAAAAATTATCGATGACAATCGAAGAAGCACGGTTTGCCTCTGTGTTTCAAACGAAAAGCATTAGTACGGTCCATGCAATACAGACATGAGAGATGACCAAGGGTGCTCCATTCCGATAATATTCCATAGGTCGAAAAGTCGTTGATGGTCCACATAAGTGCTGTCCTCATCTAAAAATTCTGCTTTCTATAAATATCGTACGTGTTGGCACCTACTTTCCACAGCTGATTCAACTCATCTATCAAAGGCTATAAATACACATCGATGTTCCTCTTCGGATTGTTCGGACCCGGGATAATAACGGTTAGGAACATATATGGAGTGACGATCACAGGCCAACACGAATACAGGGAGCCCGAAAGTCCGAATGGGATAAACCGTCAGAGGAGAGTCCCAATCTGACATTACGCGGATCCGAAGCAAAATGTGGATACTCTCGTCAAAGTGCTTCCATGCTTCTCCATCGGATGGATGATCCAATACTCCTTCGATCTGTTTCGCTTGTGTTAACTCATGTTTTCTGCAGTCTCCTTAACCATAAACAACCGCTACAACTGCGACGTCAAAGGCAAGTAGTGCATCGAATCGGTAGGCTCCCTTGTACCGACAGACTTTCCTCTAACAGTGGCCTTGTAGCGATCAGTACCACAGAATCTGCACGCATCTTCATCCTTGTCGTCTTTGTAATACAACATGCAGCCGTTGCGATATGCACTAATTTTCTCGTATCCCATCCAATGCGATCTCACCATCCTCTTAGATCGATAGAAGACTTTAGGCAACTTTGCACCCTCGGGCAAGATCTCTATAATCAAATCGATCAGTCGATTATAGCATTCTTGCGACATGTTAAATAATCTTGTAACCACCCCCAACGGTGAATGATCCTCACAACCAGGATATAGTGGAGTCCTTGTATTCTCTAGCAACTCCATAAACTTTGCAACATCGGCATTTGGTGCCTCCTGACCTGCATCATAATTGTCCGAATTGCACCTAGGTTCCGCCGCATCATAATTGTCCGAATTGAAACTAGGCCCCGCCGTATCATAAACCAAGTTCACCCACCTGTCGTCGTAAGCATCGTGGTTGTGGACATCCATATACGGCTCCACATAATGCTCCGACTCCGATGCTAGAGACACAAGTTCTCCGTGCGCGGTCCACTGATAGTAATTTGGTGTGAAGCCCTTCGAGTAAAAATGATATGTGACCTCCACTTCTGGAAGATATTTTCTGTTGTGATATCTCACACACGGATACTTAATTTTGGTACCGTCCATGTACTGAGAGAACGCCTTGGCGAACTGCAGGAACTGCTGTACACCCTCAATGAATTTATCTCGCACACCGCACATGTTATTAGGATGACGGTTGTACATCCACGAATGATGACGCAGATAGTAATTCATATCTATTTCTAGATACTTCTGTAAAAATGACAGTATGTATCATATAAATTATTACATACAGTGTGGTTCTCTAAAGAAGAAGCTGACAATTAGTTGGCTAGGTAATCTATATTTGAAGTCACATAGAAGAAGTAAAGTAGGATATATATGATTATAATTTTACATCACCGTCAAGAATATTCCTACGGCCCTAATGTAGCTGTCCCAGCTTGTACGTAAAAATTGAGCCTCATATCCATAATCGACCTTTCCTTCTTGCCCCAAATAGGTGAAGCGATCATACATAAACCGGAGACAATCAACTCCAATAACTGATCAGATCAATATGGTCCATGTGATCGTTTGACTTATCAGGGCGCCTACAATAGAAATATGGTCTAAACCCATAGAGAATTTGTTATGCTTATACATGGATGTATGCTTGTATCTTATGTGTACAACCGGTACCACACTCCAATACCGGAGGAGTAACAAGGTCAGCTACGCATTACATGATACACTAGCATGATGAAAATGCATGAAATAAAACTTAAACAATTATTCGGTTAAGTACCAAGTCAATCGGGAAATCAAAAACTCCTGAGCCTATTAAACTAATTCATACTTCTAGAACCAGTATACCTGTGGTATGCCATTTTGGCAGTATATCCAGGTTGGTGCTCACCAAGGCCAAAATATACTAATTCTCAATCATCTCTAAGAGTCGTTCCATGATAATCAATTTTTATCCAACAATCAATTTCAGACTAGACCCAATCACCACAACGATGAATACAAGACGATAATGAGATAATCAATAACTATTATACAAGAAATTAGCGGGTAAATACGACAACAAGTAAATGTAAGCATAATACAATTTTAGATTGTGAACGAAGCATGCTATCGTGTATAAAACAGTAAGAAAAAGCTATACGCTATAATACTGATTCTAGGGCTCAGGATTCCTCACCATTTTCAGTACGCTTTTATCTAAAATCAACAACGTATCATATGGGTAAGTTCATAAATGATCTAAGCTAGCTATAGGAACAAGTTTCATCTGATTTTGACATGTATTAAGAAAGTTAGAACAATTTACCCTTAAGTTGTCATTTTTATCGCAGATCTTAACATATATCAAAATATAAATAGAAAGCTGTAAAAAGCGTGGTAAAAATGGTCACGTTTGTGTGTCGCAGATCTCAACAAGATGACACAGAAACCCTAACCCTAACCCCAGGTCAAAAACCTAACCCTAACCCCAGGTCAAAAACCCTAACCCCAGGTCAAAAACTCTAACCCTAACCCCATATCAAAAACCCGAACCCCAGGTCAAAAACCCTAATCCTAACCCTAACCCCAGGTCAAAAACCTTAACCCTAGGTTACGTATGTGTGTCGTATCAGTGTGTGTATCCTGTTTGTGTCAGTCTGTAACGTGTGTGTGTCGTATCAGTGTCTGAGAGAGAGAAAGAGAGAGAGAGAGTGGGTACCTAGAGAAGAAGAAGGAGGAAGGGGGGAGAGGATGCTACCGGAGGGGGGTCGTCGGGAGGGAGGAGAGGGTGCCGCGAGTTTCGAATTTGGGAGAGGGAGAGCGAGAGCGAGAGCGAAAGATCGAAAGAAATGGGGGGAAGCAGCCCTAATTGAAATAAATTTAGCGACGTTTTAGCGACGTCATTAGTGACGTCGCTAACTTACGACGTTTAGCGACCTAAATTGACGTCGCTAATGACGTTGCTAAATGTCCAAAAGACATACGTTGCAAAATACGTCACAAAATACGTCGCAAAATAAAATATTTTAGCGACGTTTAGCGACCTAAATTGAACTTATAGCGACTAATCTTTTAAAAACTTAATAAAAGTCGCTAAATAAAATATTTTAGCGACGTTTAACGACCTAAATTGAACTTATATCGACTAATCTTTTAAAAACTTAATAAAAGTCGCTAAATGTCGCCAATTAGCGATGTCTAGCAACAGTTTTTAATGGAGCCGTTAAATTAGTGATATTTTATTTGTCGTCGCTAAACCCTCTTATTCTAGTAGTGAATGCTTGTAAATGAAATACAAGAGTCTGAATATCCATAATACATCTGAAATAGTCTGATGGGGACAAACCCACTGAAATACAGCAATAGAATAAAAGTACAGAAAGAAGTAAGATAACTAGACTAGAGTATCAACTAGTTAGATAAGAATGCTCTAGTCCAAAATAGCTGCATACCAAAATCACGGGAACTCCTCTAGAAATGCCTCGAAGTCCTCAATCAGGAATCCTGTCTCTACTCCTGCTCCGTAGATGGTCGAGTACAAGTGTTCGTCCGGATCTGGAAGGGAACCAGGTCCTCAGAGGGACGTAACAAGATAAAAAAATGCATGCCATGAAGTTAATACTGTGCAAACGCAAGGGTGATCAAACCAGCTAAGTAAAATATATTTGAAGACAACCTTGGTACGTATGGGTAGGTGAAAGGTAGAAAGCGTAGCGTTGAGCCAGAGGCTAAGTACCTGGCATTAGCTGTAAGCTGGATGCCAGGAGTATATACTGACTACATCACCGATCATGATAGTGCTCAGCTAGTAACCTCTGTCGGGTGTATCGACAAGCATATACGCCCACAACCGGGTAACATGAGCCCATAATCGGGTAACACATGGCCCATAACCGGGTAACCCTGAGGCTCACGGCCCCGCAGTTTACTCTGAAACTACGGCTTCCAAATGTCTTGTCCAATGCCAATGTACAAGTCGTAAACACGACGTGAACATCTCATACTATAATACAAGTCATTATAGAAATAAACAACTAAGCTAAATACTGTCACACGTGCTGCTCATACTGATGGCCAGTCAGTCATGAAGCACGCGTCCCTACATGAACTCACTCTGTGACGTTTAATGATATGTGTCAAGGACTGGGGAGTCATATTAATAACTCCTCAACTTTAGGTGGGTCTACTAGACACTATGTCAGACACAAGTCCTAACATCAACGCCTTCGTTGACTGCACCCGAGTATTTCTCGGACGCACACAGTTATATAATATTAAAACATTAAAATATGTAATTAGATAATATCTTAATTTAGACAGTACAACAATGCAAGGTATACTTGTCTGGAACTCTGGTGTGCACAAGCAATGCTCCGGAACCAACAACCAAGGTAGTATCGTCTTGGATGTCTACGAATAAATAACAATAAATATTAATCACTATATTACACTATGCTAATTATGTACACAAGTATACTTACGCAACGTCACGAGTTACGCATATCAAATAAACTTTTTAATTAAATACGTTGGCTAGGGTTGACTAGTCATGGGTCAAGGGGGCTCGGGGTACACTTAGCATTTTACATGTTATTCTATGGTATAAATTCTCACAAGTTAAGATCATGGTCACAGCTCGAATTCGTGTAGGTGCTAAGTCACACTTCTAACACATGGGTACCAGGTATCATAGTTATTTCTAGGACACGTCGAATGTGGGTAGCCATCTAGGTCTCCATGCACGGGGATGTCATGTCCTCAGATACCGTGCACAACAAGAATACGACTTACAAAATACGTTATGAAAATCAATAATGTATAATACAAACTACCAGTCCTAGCTAACATGGTAATGCATAAAGTCAGTTGTCTAAGCTCTTGGTCAACACAAGTCTTCGCCATAATTTCTATGAGATAATTTATTAACATAATACATATAATAAATATTAATACTTAAATACGTATAATAGCATTTAATACTAAAAATATATAAATACACATATACATAAATACATATAAATAAGCATTAATACTTAAATACATATACATAAATACATAAATACCCTTTAATGCATAAATACATAAATACATACATACATACATACATACATACATATATATATATATATATATATATATATATATATATATATATATATATATATATATATATATATATATATATATATACATAAATGCATATACACATAAATACATATAAATACATTAAATGTAAATACATAAATACATATATAAATACATTAAGACCTATATACACAATAGACAAATACACATATATACACATACGTATTTAAACTAATACGTACGTATATGAATTGCTAGGGATATACCTTGGCGACGCTCGTGTCCGGGGGGGGGGGGGGTGTTTGTCCGCTGCACGAAACGACCGGCTTCCTGCGAGGGAGGGCGGAGCTTCGAATGCACAGCAGCAATAGGAGCTCCCTGGCAATGGCAGGCACTGGCAGCAGCTCCGGCAGCAGCGGCAGCGGCGGTGGCAGGGTGGTCGTGGGGTGACGACGAGTAGCTGGCAGTGGCAGGGCGATGGTAAGGTGGTAGTGAAGGTGGCCAGGTCACTATGGTGGCGGTAGGGGTGACTAGGGATGATGATGATGGTATTATTGATGTTGGTGATGGCGGTGATGTCGGGGGGATAATGACGATGGTGGCGGTGGAGATGGTCGTCGATGGTGGTGGAGACGATGGGGGGGTGACGGTGGCTAAGGTGGCAGTGTCGAGGGTGGCTGGGGTGGCGGTGGCGCGTGGAGGGCAGTCGGGTTGCTGGTGATGGTGTCATTGATGTTGGTGATGGTGGTGTAGGGGATGATGGTGACGACGATGATAGTGATGGAGATGGAGAGGATGGTGGTGGAGATGGTGAGAATGGTGGCCAAGGTGGTGATGGTTGGCTGTGGTGGCGGTGGGGGTGAATGGGGGAGTCAGGGCGTGGGGTGGGGTTGGTGATGAACGGAGGTGGTGTTGGTACTGATGGCTGCTGGTGGGGATGCTGGCGGTGGCCGAAGTTGGGACAGGTGGAAGGGGTGGTGATGCTGGTAGTGGTGGAGAAGGAAGGTCGGTGGGGGACTGGTGGCGATGGTCATAGTCGGGAGAGGGTGGTGGCAGGGATGAGGTCGGGTGGTGGTGATGGGGAAGTTGTTTTCTAGGGTTTCATTTAGGGTTTTATAGTGATGTAGGTGGCTGTGGGTTTGTTTTTGTAACCTCCGATTTCCAATTTCCGAAATAATTAGATTTTTAATTTATTTTAAATACCAAGTTATAAAATATTTTCTCCTTGAATTTTTGTATTTTATTTTGAACAATGTTTGATTTTAGAAGGTAATTTAAAATCTTTTATAAAAATCATTTTTCCTAAATGACGATTCCTTATAAATAAATAAATAAATAATAATGTATATATATATTTCTCTAGTTTCAAATGTTTATTGGCTTGAAATCATAAAATTAGTTATTTGATAAAATTAATTAAAAGACTAGTTGTTTCTTCATAATAAATTTTATGTTTATTGGGATAGTAAATAAATACGTTTCATACTTTCTAAGATTTTGCAAATATGGATTTATTAGTAGCTAATTGGGAATAAGTTAGCTTTCCTTAAATATTTTCTGAAATTATAATCTTTTCGAAATAAAATTTTTACAAGTTGCCAATTCCTATTAACTAGCCAACACACCCTCATTTTTTCCCACATGAAAAGCCCGTTTATTTATTATCTGGGCCATTCATTATTTGGGCCAACCGCACCCTTTATCCCACACCCTCTCTCCCTATTTAAGTCCCTCATCACCATTCCCAAGAAACCCTAGCTAGCTCTCTCAAATCCCCACAAGCCAACAAGTCATCACCACCATTTTGTGTGCTCGTGTCCGTGTGTCCAGCATCACCGTGTCAGCCGTGATGGCCTCGGGTCCGACCCCGGGTGTCCCACCGTATCCATTCATTTTTTGTGTCCAGATTTACAATATTACAACCAGATTTCCGTGTCCGACACACCCGGACACAACCCCACACCACAGTACATTCAACCCGTGTCCAATACCGGATACGTCCACAGTGCACCACCATCGTGTCCAGCCTCGGACACGGTCGACCCCGACACACAGAATCCTAAACCTAACCTAGATGCCGCCGCCGGGTTCGACAGTCGCCGCCGCCTGGAACCGAGAACACCCGCCGCCGAGTTGACCGCCGCCGCCTCAGATCCACCTTTCCTCGAAGCACAGCGGCCAGCCACTCCTCTTCTCCGTCGAGATGCTGCTTCCCTCACCGGAGCCGACAAGCGCCAGATCTGCCGCCTAGGACTTCGACCGGTGCCTCGACAGCAGCCACCTCTCTCGAGTTTCCGCCGTCGGGACAAGCGCTCCTCCAAGATCTCCGTCGATCAGCTCCAGATCCGTTCGCCGGAGCTGACCTACTCGAACCGCCACCATCTATCTTCCTCCTCCCTCGGATCTGCCGTTCCACCGCGGTCGACTGAGCGTCTTCGAGCCGCCGCCTCGAGCCGAGACCCCACCGCGCCGACGCCTTGCCGGCCGACCCCGACGAGACTTCCTCCGTCGACGACGGAAACCCTCCCCAACCGTGAGCCCTCTCTCTCTCTTTCCCTATTTCCTTCTGTCTGTGAGTTAGGTCATTGATTTAATTAGTTAGTTAAATATTTAATTAGTTTAGTTAAATATGATTAGTTAGTTAATTAATTAATTAGATTAGATTAGTTTGGTTAATCATTAATCAGTAGTTAATTATTAATCAATTAGTTTAGTAATTTATATAATTAGTTTAATAACATTTAAATTGTTTAGTTTTAATTTAGTTTAGTAATAAATATATAAGGATTTTTATTATGTAAAATATAATAATTTTGGGGTTTCTATAATTAATTAAAAATATAGTTTCAATAATCTAAATTAGTTCGAAATTGGTTATTTGGACTGGTAACTGAAATTACTAGAGATATATAAATATATTGGCTTTTACGTAAATTATAAATTTGTATATAGTATAATTCTTATTTTTGGTGTAAATATATATATATATGTATATATATATTTTGTAAGGGTATATGTTTAATAAAAATGTGTATTTTTAGTATATGTATAAACATATATATAGGTATGTAATTTGGTATAAAAATATATTGGTAATATACATATTAATTTAATACGTAGTTTGGTAAATATACATGTATGTAGATTTATATTTTCGAATTGGTATATGTATATTTATGTATTTGTAAACATACTTAGCATATTTTAATATATAAAAATTAATAGATATGGTAAATATATTGTTCAACCTATATATATATATATATTATGCATGAATTAAATGGTATATATATATTGTAAGTATTAATGATAATTAATAATATGTGTATTTATATACGTATCCCTACTAGATGACCCTAATTGACTAGTGCCCTGCCTGGCATAGCCCTGAGTTAGTATTTTGTTTGTGTGATTAGTATAGCATCTGATGCAAATGTGATATTGTGATATGTTTATAGGACTGTTGGTTTACCCAGGGGATACTCTGGAACAGGATATAAATAATTACCAGCTAAGGACCCAAGGTGAGTACATTCTCTGATTAGTTTCTAATTTATGATATCTCCTATGTTCACTGTATCTAGTGCAAATATCCATGCTCTTGACACGCTGGTTACACGGATTGGTATACACGGATCTCGTCATGATATGTTATTCCTTATTCATGGTGTAGCTTGTACAAGACTTGTTTCCTTGATATCTTGTGCATGTACAGACACTGAGACCCGGGGAGATTTGCTACCTCCCTAGGGAATCCCGTGCCATAGCGTACCATGATTGGATCTACTATACCAGTCGGGGGTTTGGGGAGTACTTTAGTGTAGATATGTGATCATACCCAACTTTATATGCACCATAGCTCACCCCACATCTCACGTCGGGTGCGGCCTGACCATTTACATGCTCCATAGCTGTTACGTGTGATTAGCCTGACCTCTACATGCATCATAGCTAACCAACGGTTAGCCTGACTTTATATGAACCATAGCTAATCACATGTAACCAGCCTGATCAAGTTCCCAAGCCGATCATATATTAAAGATAGTACTCACACACTTAGTCATAGGATTCTTGCTCAGTGACATATTGTTCTTTTCCTGCATTTACTTACAGTATTTCCAGTATTTCTCTCATTGTATATTTCTCGTACCTATACATGCATCTGGTATATTTCTATCTAGAACTGCTACATAGTTTATATCATTAATATAGAACTGCTATTTAGAGATGTACTTTGCTCCTTCCTGACTGGAAAATATTTTTCTAGACTATGACCTTAGTAGACTGGTTTCCGACACACTTGGGGATTTGAAGTTAATGATTGCAGGTATAATATTTTGTCGTTAGACTTGTCTTGTATTTCTTGCTTGTCTTGATATCTCATCGTGCTTTAGTTTATGTGATTGAGTATTCCTAGCATTATTTTATGATATCCACGTCTCCTTATGGAGTTGGGTATTCACGTGAGTTGATTAGATAGTTACATGACCTAGACAGCGTTCTACCGCCGATGCTGCGGCGTAGGCTGGACGTACCCACGCACTCGTGCCCCTAAACCGGGTGCGGGTTGTGACACATTTTTAGTGGTGGCCCATGCAGGTCAGACTTTGCGAGTTGTGCGATGTCGTAGTAGTGTGACATCCTTGTTATACTACTGCGTGCCTGCTATAGGACATAGGACATAAGATACTAGGATGAGAGAGGATACTCAATCATAATTTATTTGAGAGATTCCTGGGACGACCCTTGAGAATCTCATTATAAATTCCAATTTAAATCCTTCCCCCTTGTTTCCGTCTGTTCTCGCTTGTTGTTAATGAACTTGATCCTTATTGATCAGTTATTAAATTGAAATCTTGGTATCATTGTTGAGTTTGATTCTTGTTGACCAGTTGTTAACTTTAATTTCTGGTATCGTTGTTGAGTTGATTTCAAATTGAGATGAATTTTACGGACTAAAATTTACGGTATCATCTGATGACATATATTGATGAGGACAGTGAGAAAGGTAAAAACGTCTACTTTGGTTATGGAACCTAGAGTTTATCGCAGCCATATTAGCTGTCGTGACGAGAACGTAGGAACCTAACTTGGATGTACATACTTTAGTTATGAGATTTAGAGTTTCTCGCAGCCATACCGGTTGGCGTGGCGAGTATTCTAGATGACATGATTATAGGGTTGCATACCTTAGTTACGGAACCTGTCGTTTATCGCATCTATGCTTACTGGCGTGGCGAGGATTCTGTGTGTCATGATTTCTGACGGACGTGTATGATTATCAGGTTGTATCTTAAATTGGTTCTTAAAGTATCATCTCAAGACTTATCTATTTATGTTATTCCAGGACTTTGTTCCATCGCTTCTTTTCTTTACTAGCAGTAAAGATACCTTCCGTCCTTGATCCAGTTCCTTTTTTAGCTTTTATTCTTTGAGGATTCCTTGTTAAGTATGATAATTAGTGACTTGCAATATTGGTTGTGTCTTGTATTAGTTGACTGAGTGTGACTTGTGAGTTTGTAAGCATTTCCTAGTTGGACATGTGAGCAGTAGGATTTAATCTAGAGTTAGCCCTTAGCATAGTACCTTGTAACAATAGTTCTAGGAGAAGTGTCATTAGAGACTGAGAGTTAAGGAGAGTATAGAGTATCAGTGATACTTCTCAGAGTTAGTATCAGAGCCAATTACCCGTCCTGGATAATCATAATTATGTATTTGAGTGATCTATGTAAACGATTAAGTATCCAGGAATTGTGTTAAGGGTTTATGGAGCATGATGTTCAAATTGATGATTGATATCGGAAATATTAAAGGTAAAGAAATGTATATGCATAAAGGATTTAATGAGATATCATAAGTAGAGAAATATCAGGATTAGTAATGAAAGTTGTGAAGTGTATCACAATTAGTTTAACAGGCTGTAAAAGGATTAAGAGGTATGCTTATACAACCATCGAGATGAGGAACCATATACATGTCCATGAGAGTAAAGAAACATGAGTATTATAGAAGGTACAGGTAAACATGAGTTCTAATGAGCTTGATGAGATGATTCATTAATGAAACTAGTAATATAATACCAAGAGTGCCAATGATTCTATATCAAGGATTATTGAAAATGGTGCTAGTAACAGTAAGCACTCTGTATGATGATAATTAGATGATATACCAGTTGACATAAATTGAAAATCATGAAAGAAATTACAGGTAATGATAACTTTGATCAATGGAGATAATGGTGCAAGTGATTCAAGCAGTACAATTTTAGTACACAATTATAGACATTAGATGCATTGAGTGCACCTTGAGTATCAGAGACCGTGAGCACTGATATGTACATTGTGGAGTTATAAATTAAAAGGTGGAAATAAGATTTTATTTTTGAATAATTGAGGAGTTGAGATTTTGTCATTAAATTTTTGAGGATTTCAAATATAAATTCAATAAACCTGGTTAAGGCTACAAAGATTTTAGAAGTGATTAAATTTGTTTCGATGTTGAGTATCTGATTTTGAGGAGGTATATACAATTCATTTTTAAGTTGATCGAGAAGTTAAACCTTGACGATTATTTTGAGGATTAATTTTATGGTAGATGAGAGATATGAATATTAATATATGAGTAGATGATATACATGTGTAAGGATCGGATAACTTGAGCAGGATTGAGATGGCACCGCAGACTGACTTGGGTGTCCATCTAGAGTTGTATTAGAAAGGGTTTAGCACTTAGTATGGTGTTACACTTGGTGTGCACTGGAGTGATGAGAAAATAGTATGGACAATTGCAGTAGGAACGGGAACTGACAGAGGGTATGGTACTAAAGAGGTAGAGGTATCAAACTTTACATGCATCATTTGACCTATGACTATGTTTGAGATTCTTGGTATCAGATTAGGTATCAATAGGCAGGTGTATGCAATAAGGATGTAATCATGGATGTCTTGTGGATTAATGATTAGTTGATATGGATATCAGTGTACAGGAATAGAAATTAGTTAGTGAATTTGCTAGAGCTAAGTGTATGTTAGGGATAGGAAATACTGCAGGTAATGTGTTAGCAGGTTCTTTCTTTTTCTCATGTTGTTTTGTCTTCTGATTGATTGATTCCCTAGTACCGTGGGTTGTATTCGTGATTTTCTTATTAGGATATAACTAGTAGTACACCCTGACAGAGACTGCAGTACCAGGACAGAAGACACATGACCTATATATTTTCTTAGATTGCATGGCTGTAGGTAGAATTTTCTTAACCCATGATCATTAGGATTTTAACCATATCAAAGATCTGTGATAAGGTTATGACCGACAAAAGGGACAAGAGGATTAAATTATGGATGAGCATTAATTTAAATAAAGAATTTAGGGGATTGTTATAACAGAGTAGATGGATCATTGATTTTGCGAAAATCGAGGTATGATGGAAATTCGAGAATAAACATTAACTTAAATGGAGAGTTAAGAAATTCACAGGACAAAATTTGAGGATTTATTAATTTTAAGGAGGTCTTGATATGATTAATTTGATTATTAAAATTTGAGAGATTATCATTTTACCTATTGATTGCAAGATAGAAATTTTATATTTTATGAATGTTGCATTGAAGATTCTGCAAGTATCGCATCGTTGAGTATTTGAGGAAAAAAAAAATCAGGAAATAAAATCTTTAACGGAATAGTGTCGAATCCAATTCTCGGGAGGAGGATTATATTTGAATAAGCATCAATTGAATTTGGGTTAGAGGAGTAAGATGAATGATGGATTAGTATTTAAAATTTAAATTTGGGATACAGATTTTTAAATGTTATAAATATACATTGATTGGAATTCAATTGGAGGATTGGATATTAAAATCCTTGAGTAATTAGATACGAACTTAAATTTTGGAGGAGATTATGAAAAAAAAAAAAATTTGAATTTGATTTTAAAACTTGAAGATTTTCCGGAATATGATGATATGGAATCTTGAAGGTTGTGAGATAACAACATGGAATTACTTCATGATTATTGGGTTGAAATTTAATTTTTGATAGAAATAATATGATGAGTAAAGGCAATTATTGAGGATCTTAAATTTCGAGGACGAAATTTTTCTAAGGTGGATAGACTTGTAACCTCCGATTTCCAATTTCCGAAATAATTAGATTTTTAATTTATTTTAAATACCAAGTTATAAAATATTTTCTCCTTGAATTTTTGTATTTTATTTTGAACAATGTTTGATTTTAGAAGGTAATTTAAAATCTTTTATAAAAATCATTTTTCCTAAATGACGATTCCTTATAAATAAATAAATAAATAATAATGTATATATATATATTTCTCTAGTTTCAAATGTTTATTGGCTTGAAATCATAAAATTAGTTATTTGATAAAATTAATTAAAAGACTAGTTGTTTCTTCATAATAAATTTTATGTTTATTGGGATAGTAAATAAATACGTTTCATACTTTCTAAGATTTTGCAAATATGGATTTATTAGTAGCTAATTGGGAATAAGTTAGCTTTCCTTAAATATTTTCTGAAATTATAATCTTTTCGAAATAAATTTTTTACAAGTTGCCAATTCCTATTAACTAGCCAACATACCCTCATTTTTTTCCACATGAAAAGCCCGTTTATTTATTATCTGGGCCATTCATTATTTGGGCCAACCGCACCCTTTATCCCACACCCTCTCTCCCTATTTAAGTCCCTCATCACCATTCCCAAGAAAGCCTAGCTAGCTCTCTCAAATCCCCACAAGCCAACAAGTCATCACCACCATTTTGTGTGCTCGTGTTCGTGTGTCCAGCATCACCGTGTCAGCCGTGATGGCCTCGGGTCCGACCCCGGGTGTCCCACCGTATCCATTCATTTTCTGTGTCCAGATTTACAATATTACAACCAGATTTCCGTGTCCGACACACCCGGACACAACCCCAAACCACAGTACATTCAACCCGTGTCCAATACCGGACACGTCCACAGTGCACCACCATCGTGTCCAGCCTCGGACACGGTCGACCCCGACACACAGAATCCTAAACCTAACCTAGATGCCGCCGCCGGGTTCGACAGCCGCCGCCGCCTGGAACCGAGAACACCCGCCGCCGAGTTGACCGCCGCCGCCTCAGATCCACCTTTCCTCGAAGCACAGCGGCCAGCCACTCCTCTTCTCCGTCGAGATGCTGCTTCCCTCACCGGAGCCGACAAGCGCCAGATCTACCGCCTAGGACTTCGACCGGTGCCTCGACAGCAGCCACCTCTCTCGAGTTTCCGCCGTCGGGACAAGCGCTCCTCCAAGATCTTTGTCGATCAGCTCCAGATCCGTTCGCCGGAGCCGACCTACTCGAACCGCCACCATCTATCTTCCTCCTCCCTCGGATCTGCCGTTCCACCGCGGTTGACTGAGCGTCTTCGAGCCGCCGCCTCGAGCCGAGACCCCACCGCGCCGACGCCTTGCCGGCCGACCCCGGCGAGACTTCCTCCGTCGACGACGGGAACCCTCCCCAACCGTGAGCCCTCTCTCTCTCTTTCCCTTTTTCCTTCTGTCTGTGAGTTAGGTCATTGATTTAATTAGTTAGTTAAATATTTAATTAGTTTAGTTAAATATGATTAGTTAATTAATTAATTAATTAGATTAGATTAGTTTGGTTAATCATTAATCAGTAGTTAATTATTAATCAATTAGTTTAGTAATTTATATAATTAGTTTAATAACATTTAAATTGTTTAGTTTTAATTTAGTTTAGTAATAAATATATAAGGATTTTGATTATGTAAAATATAATAATTTTGGGGTTTCTATAATTAATTAAAAATATAGTTTCAATAATCTAAATTAGTTCGAAATTGGTTATTTGGACTGGTAACTGAAATTACTAGAGATATATAAATATATTGGCTTTTACGTAAATTATAAATTTGTATATAGTATAATTCTTATTTTTGGTGTAAATATATATATATATGTATATATATATATTTTGTAAGGGTATATGTTTAATAAAAATGTGTATTTTTAGTATATGTATAAACATATATATAGGTATGTAATTTGGTATAAAAATATATTGGTAATATACATATTAATTTAATACGTAGTTTGGTAAATATACATGTATGTAGATTTATATTTTCGAATTGGTATATGTATATTTATGTATTTGTAAACATACTTAGCATATTTTAATATATAAAAATTAATAGATATGGTAAATATATTGTTCAACCTATATATATATATATATATATTATGCATGAATTAAATGGTATATATATATTGTAAGTATTAATGATAATTAATAATATGTGTATTTATATACGTATCCCTACTAGATGACCCTAATTGACTAGTGCCCTGCCTGGCATAGCCCTGAGTTAGTATTTTGTTTGTGTGATTAGTATAGCATCTGATGCAAATGTGATATTGTGATATGTTTATAGGACTGTTGGTTTACCCAGGGGATACTCTGGAACAGGACATAAATAATTACCAGCTAAGGAACCAAGGTGAGTACATTCTCTGATTAGTTTCTAATTTATGATATCTCCTATGTTCACTGTATCTAGTGCAAATATCCATGCTCTTGACACGCTGGTTACACGGATTGGTATACACGGATCTCGTCATGAGATGTTATTCCTTATTCATGGTGTAGCTTGTACAAGACTTGTTTCCTTGATATCTTGTGCATGTACAGACACTGAGACCCGGGGAGATTTGCTACCTCCCTAGGGAATCCCGTGCCATAGCGTACCATGATTGGATCTACTATACCAGTCGGGGGTTTGGGGAGTACTTTAGTGTAGATATGTGATCATACCCAACTTTATATGCACCATAGCTCACCCCACATCTCACGTCGGGTGCGGCCTGACCATTTACATGCTCCATAGCTGTTACGTGTGATTAGCCTGACCTCTACATGCATCATAGCTAACCAACGGTTAGCCTGACTTTATATGAACCATAGCTAATCACATGTAACCAGCTTGATCAAGTTCCCAAGCCGATCACATATTAAAGCTAGTACTCACACACTTAGTCATAGGATTCTTGCTCAGTGACATATTGTTCTTTTCCTACATTTACTTACAGTATTTCCAGTATTTCTCTCATTATACATTTCTCGTACCTATACATGCATCTGGTATATTTCCATCTAGAACTGCTACATAGTTTATATCATTAATATAAAACTTCTATTTAGAGATGTACTTTGCTCCTTCCTGACTGGAAAATATTTTTCCAGACTGTGACCTTAGTAGACTGGTTTCCGACACACTTGGGGATTTGAAGTTAATGATTGCAGGTATGATATTTTGTCGTTAGACTTGTCTTGTATTTTTTGCTTGTCTTGATATCTCATCGTGCTTTAGTTTATGTGATTGAGTATTCCTAGCATTATTTTATGATATCCACGTCTCCTTATGGAGTTGGGTATTCACGTGAGTTGATTAGATAGTTACATGACCTAGACAGCGTTCTACCGCCGATGCTGCGGCGTAGGCTGGACGTACCCACGCACTCGTGCCCCTAAACCGGGTGCGGGTCGTGACAGTTTTAGAGAGAGGGAGAGTGTAGTATATGTAGGAGAGAGAGGGGGGCTCTCCTTGGGATTAGGGCCGATTGGACATCATTTTTGGGGAGGTGGGAAGCCTCATCATGATAAGGGAAGGGCTAATATTGATGGATTTTAAAATGGAGGGTGGTGATGTAAGGGTGGAAAGTTGTAGCAAGTACAATCAATGAGGGGAGAAATATAGGTTGGACCGATCAAGGGAAAGAATGAAGTTCTTCATGTGTTGGGGCCAATGAGAGGGGGACACCTCATTGCTTATTTGTATAAAAGTCCTTGAACAATTAGGAAATTGCACAATTAATAGAATTTAGGATTGGATGAAGCAAAACACCATGTTTGGTGTTATGTATTGGGCTAAAATGGTGTGTGGTATTTAGTATGAACCTTGAGGGTGTGAGTGTAGGTTTGGGTTTGAGTTGGATCTAGTTTTGTGTGAGGTTGAGTCCTTACACCAAATTAATTAAAATTATTATAATTGGTGCTCTTTAATTAATTGGAAGTACATGAGATTAAAATTGGGTGGGACACAAGTATCATGGATGTAGTAGGCTCAAAATAGAATAATATCATAATTGGGTTGGACAAAACGGGTTGAGCTTGTGTCTCCAATTTTGATTGGAACGGACAAGGATGCGAAGTTAGATTTAATTAAATTTAAGAACGGACTTTTGGAACGAATATTGTGCGACTAAAATGGAGCACAAGATAGAGTAGTTATAAGTTACACAAAGGTCAGAATGGTAGGCTGGCATGTCTAAAAAAAGTGTATAGAATTTGTTTGGAAGCAAATGCTAGTGTAGCACTCCAAATATCGAAGCAACGGTAAGGTGCACTAGTGATACAAATATTGTACAATAATTCTAAAATACTGAGTTATAATTCTAATTGGCTCCAAATTAAACCTAGTCTCTCTATCTAAGCTAAGTAGACCTAAATTTGGTCGAGGGATTTTACACCTCCCCAACTTATAAGAATTTTGTTCTCAAAATTAAAATAAACACATAACAAGCTATAACTTATCAAGCAATGCTACGGACATACCTAGGACTGGTGGAGCTGCCTCTGGACTATCTGCTGGGCTCTATCGACATACTGGGAATACTCCTGAACTTGGTGTTGGTTTGATCCATACCTCAAACATAGTCCTAATCTTCTTCTGCAATCCTTCTGAACATGTCCCTTCTTTCTGCAAAAGTGACATGTCAGTAGCTCTCTCTGCTGATAGGGCACAATCTTTTGTTGCGTCTGCACTCCTGGATGATGGATCGGTCCTCCAGCTCTTGGTTGTGCCTTAGCTGGTCCAGCTGCACTAGAACGTCTCGATCCTCTGCCAATGGCCTCTTGGATCCTCTTCTCTAAAAGAACCTTCTCATAAGAGATCCTCGCCTGGGTGGTGGTGTACCTCTGCAGCTCAAAAGTCAGGCCGTGGTAGAATCTTCCGGCCTTCTCTAGATCGTTGGGTATCAAGGTGGCACCAAATCTGCTAAGTTAACTAAACTCTGCGTCGTATGCATCTACGGTCATATTCCCTTGCTCTAGGTGCAGGAATTGGGAGTATAGGGAATTCCTGACCGTAGCCGGGAAATACTTCGCATTGAAGTACTCTAAGAACTGTTTCGACGTCTGTGTCTTGCCGACGCTGCGCTCTATGGAGTCCCACCAGTGATGGGTGTTGCCTTTCAGTTGGCCCTCACTGCGGTCATATAAAGATCTTGATGTAGTTGAGAAGCCTCTAGTAGCATCTCCGTGTTGGCGACCCAATCGGAGATCTCCTCTGCAGTCTCGCTGCCCAAAAAGGTATCCGGGCCAATCTGACAAAATCCTCGAACAGTACCAGCTGTCTGAACAGGTACAGGTGCTAGTACGGGTGCTGGGACAAGTGTCCTCTCCAGAACTGCCATCAAGCTCTGTCTCAAGGTCTCGGTCTGACGCCACTGCACCTGCATTATAGTCTAAATGAACTGGAACATTTACGACTGTCCCTCTGGATGTGGCATCTGTGGTGGAAACGGTGAAGGTGATAGCAATGGGACCTCCGGTTGCGTCGTAGGTGTCTCCTCAGATATTGGCCTCTCAGACTGAGGCATCGGCGTAGCCCTCCAAGTCTTGCCCTCTAGGTGGTGCGTAAGAACATCTGAGAAGTCTGACCCTCGGGCTGCTGCGTCTGGTCGTCAGAAGAAGTCTGGTGCCAATGTATCAGCGGGGCCTATGGAATCACCGGGGCCTGTGGTGGTGGCTGCTCTCCGGGTGGTCTAGGGGGTGTATCCTCCCTCTGTGCGGTGGCTGATGGCACAATGGCACCGTATGCCTCACATTCGCTGCGCAAGTTCATCTTACTACAAGAAATAGAACTTCATTAAAAGAGTACGGAAATAACAAACATGATGCAGATATTCAATTAATCAAATACGAAGGAGGTTCAAAGGCGATAATCAAAGTGGATGAGATCTAATAATTTCTATCGTATCGCAGGCTCGCCGGACATGTTACCATACCACAAGCGATAAACAGAGACCTACATGGGCCACCACTAAAACTATGTCATGCCCCAGTCCTAAAATATACGGAACCAGACCACATGGCATTGGTCAGCTGACACGACTCCAAAGGATATCCCAATTTAATGGACCCTATCGAAACATGCTACACTGTCCTAAAATACTAACAAGTCTAATATGCTGACAAACAGCAGGTAATGTCTAATCTCATCCACATAATATTAATAACTGAAACAAATACTGGTAAATGAAATACAAGAGTCTGAATATCCATAATATATCTGAAATAGTCTGATGGGGACAAACCCACTGAAATACAACAATAGAATAAAAGTACAGAAAGAAGTAAGATAACTAGACTAGAGTATCAACTAGCTAGATAAGAATGCTCTAGTCCGAAACAGCTGCGTACCCAAATCACGGAAACTCCTCTGGAAATGCCTCAAAGTCCTCAATCAGGAATCCTGTCTCTACTCCTGCTCCGTAGATGGTCGGGTACAAGTGCTCGTCCAGATCTGAAAGGGAGCCAGGTCCTCAGAGGAACGTAACAAGATACAAAAATACATGCCATAAAGTAAATACTGTGTAAATTCAAGGGTGATCTAACCAGCTAAGTGAAATACATTTGAAGACAACCTTGGTACGTATGGGTAGGTGAAAGGTATAAAGTATAGCGTCGAGACAGAGGGTAAGTACCTGGCATTAGCTGTAAACTAGATGCCAGGAGTATATGCTGACTATATCACCGATCATGATAGCGCGCAACTAGTAACCTCTGTCGGATGTATCGACAAGCATATACGCCCATAACCGGGTAACCTGAGCCCATAATCGGGTAACACATGGCCCATAACCGGGCAATACTGAGGCTTATGGCCCCATAATTTACTCTTAAACTACGACAGCCAAATGTCTGTCCTATACGCCTACTAATTGTCTTCCTCGTCTAATGCCAATGTACTAATCACGAACATGACGTGGACATCTCATACTATAATATAAGTCGCTATAGAAATAAATAACTACGCTAAATACTGTCACACGTGCTGCTCATACTGATAGCCAGTTAGTCATGAAGCGCGCATTCCTATATGAACTCACTCTGTGACGTGTAATGATACATGTCAAGGCCTGGGAGTCATATTGATAACTCCTCAACTTTAGGTGGATCCACTAGACACTAGGTCAGACACAAATCCTAACGTCAATGCCTTCGTTAACTGCACCCGAGTCTTTCTCGGACGCACACAGTTATATAATATTAAAATATGCAACTAGATAATATTTGAATTCAAACAGTACAAAAAGGCAAGGTATACTTGCCTGAAACTCTGGTGTGCACAAGTAATGCTCCGGAACCAATAGCCAAGGTAGTATCATCTTGGATGCCTACGAATAAATAACAATAAATATTAATCACTATATTACACTATGCTAATTACGTACACAAGTATACTTACACAACGTCACGAGTTATGCATATCAAATAAACTTTCTAACTAAATACGTTGGCTAGGGTTGACTAGTCATGGGTCAAGGGGGCTAGGGGTACACTTAGCATTTTACACGTTATTCTATGGTATAAATTCTCACAGGTTACGATCACGGTCGCAGCTCGAATTCATGTAGGTGCTAAGTCGCACTTCTAACACATGGGTACAAGGTATCCTAATTATTTCTAGGATAAGTCGAATGTGGGTAGCCATCTAGGTCTCCATGCACGGAGATGTCATGTCCTCAGATACCGTGCACAACGAGAATACAACTTACCAAAACACGTTACAAAACTCAATAATGTATAATACAAACTACCAGTCCTAGCTAACATGGTAATGCATAAAGTCAGTTGTCTAAGCTCTGGGTCAACACAAGTCTTCGTCATAATTTCTATGAGATAATTTATTAACATAATGCATATAATAAATATTAATACTTAAATACGTATAATAGCATTTAATACTACAAATATATAAATACACATATACATAAATACATATATTTAAGCATTAATACGTAAATACATATACATAAATACCCATTAATGCATAATTATATATATATATATATATATATATATATATATATATATATATATATATATATATATATATATATATACATAAATGCACATACACATAAATACATATAAATACAAATATGTAAATCCATAAATACATTAAATATAAATACATAAATATATTAAATGTAAATACATAAATATATATATAAATATATTAATACCTATATACACAATACACAAATACACATATATACACATACGTATTTAAACTAATACGTATGTATACGAATTGCTAGGGATATACCTTGGCGACGCTCGTTTCCGGGGGGGGGGGGGGTTATCCGCTGCACAAGTCGGTCGGCCTCCGGCTAGGGAGGGCGGAGCTCCGGCTGCACAGCAGCAGTAGCAGCTCCCTGGCAATGGCAGGCACTGGCAGCAGCTCCAGCAGCAGCTGCAGCGGCAGCGGCGGTGGCAGGGTGGTCGTGGGGTGACGGTGAGTTGCTGGCAGTGGCGGGGTGGTGGCTAAGGCGGTGGTGAAGGTAGCCGGGTCACTGTGGTGGCGGTGGAGATTACTGGGGATGATGATGATGGTGTTGTTGATGTTGGTGATGGCGGTGATGTCGGGGGGGATAATGACGACGGTGACGGTGGAGATGGTCGTCGATGGTGGTGGAGACGACGAGGGGGGTGACGGTGGCTAAGGTGGCTGTGTCGATGGTGGCTGGGGTGGCAGTGGTGCATGGAGGGGAGTCGGGTTGCTGGTGATGGTGTCGTTAATGTTAGTGATGGTGGTGTAGGGGGTGATGGTGTAAACCCCCCTCATTTATTTCTATAGATAGTTTGGTGTGGGATAGAAAATTTTAGTATAGCAGCAGATGATTGAGGTTTAGAGTAAGGTTGCAGATGTCTGATTATTTTAATTGAACCCTTGGCGCGCCCTACCGTTGTTGAATTATTCGAATCCCAACATCGGCCCATAAATTCCAACAGACTGTTGTACTTTTGAATTGACCTGCCAATTTAGGTACTGAACTTTTTCGTCACTCAAAATCAAATCCGTTGTGCCCTAAATTAATTACACAACTTTCCGTACCCAAATTTCATATTTGAATCCCGTGTCGGACACCTGTACCGTTACCATCAATTTTGAGACACCAACTTAACCCGTTGAGCCGGACCAACTAAAGGGTCCAAGACTGACACCAAGCCTACACCATTTTTGACCTTTGTGTCACTCCCAAATTGAGACCCTAGGTGCCCCCATTTAATTTAAAAGTGCGGGACATTTTATTCAAATTAAATTGAGGATACCAACTTGACTAATCCCATTTTAATCCCAATTTAATTCTAATGCCTATTTATTTAAGCCCATGCAAAACACACAATACTCCCTCACCCTACAAAATATCAAACACCAATTCTCCCACCATTTTTCCATCATTTTATGTGTTTTTGCAAATTTCCAAATTTAAGGAGCTTATTTACAAATATTGTATTAGGTGTCAACACCCCATTGGTTCAAACCAAATGGAGAAGCCATAATATTTGACTAGTCAACCCAACCCTCACCTTGTATGAATGACTTCCTCATGTCGAATCCTGGCCACCCATTCAAAATGGGGCTCATCATCACCACACATTCCCACTCACCATCCCCTATAAGATGTCTCTTTCTTCCCTCTTCCCAATGCAGGCCCTAATTCCAAGAAGCCATGAAAACCTCACCCCCTCTCTCTCTCCTCCCTTCCTACACTCACAGCAAACCAAAAATTTTCTTCTTCTTCTTCTTCTTACTTTCTTCTTCTTCATCTCTTCTTCTTAAAATTGCTTCAACCCTACCCCTACCCCTGCCGGCCCTCAACTCCGACCGCCCTCACCCGCTCCGGCCAACCCCCGCTGCCTCTAGCAGCAACCACCCCACTGTCGTCCATCACCACCTCCATAACCCTCTCGAGTTTCTCTCCGGCCGAGCTTTCCTACTCCGGCGAGATCCACCCGCACCACACCACTGCATCCCCTCCGGCCACACACTGTTACACCACCGCCAACACCCTCTCGACCACTCTCCACCGGCCACTGACGAGCCGGCCACCTCCACCTGAGAACACCCGCACACCCACTTCTCTCCGGCAGCTCACGACGCTGCCCCGACCAGTCTCCCCCTCTCCGGCAGCTATCACCACCGTACACCATTATCACCGCCACCATAGCCACGAGCTCCGACGAGCTTCCTCCACCCGTCGACTGCCATCCCCGCTGTCCATAATTGCCACCACTACTGTCGGTCAACTGCCACCCCCATCCGCACATCACCGGCAACACCACCACCACCAATCCATACCCGGGGCAAGCTTCTCTCCCGTTCTCCTCCAGTCTTCCCCGATCTGCTATATTCCAGCCACCCATTTCCCTCCGGCTGCCGACCATAACCTCCGACGAGCTCTAGCAACATCCCCACGAGCCAAGCTCCCTTCTCCGGCACGCCATTACTGCCACCTCCATGAGCTCCGAACGCAGTCGCCATTGCCGGAGCCACCACCACCTCCAGTCTATATTAACACCACTGCCACTACCTCGGTAGGCGCTGCCACGAGCACTCCTCCGGCCAGCATCAACCACCTCGCTGAGGTGAGATACTTCTCCCCCCCGTCTCTCAGATTTTGTATATTTATTGTTTTATGTAATTGTGATTAGGGTTAATATTGAGATAAGGTTTAATGTTGTGATTAAGGTTAATGTTGAGATTAGGTTTGATGTAGTTAGTTAGGGTTTGTGTTATTGAAATAAGATTAGGGTTTAAGTATGTTATTGATATGTGGTTAGGGTTTATTTTCATAAGTTTTGAAATAAAATTATGGATATACATTAAGTAGGGATTTGAGGAATATTGGATCTTTGTTTGGAGTTATATTCGTATTGGAAATTTATTTGAGGAAATTATAGGGTTAATAAATAAGGTTTATAAATGCTATGTCGAGATGTTAGGTTTTTTTAATTAATACATGCGTTATTGAGTAGGGTTGATGTTGTGCATACGTTTAAACGCTTGAGGAAGGATGGTGATATTAACACATTGATTAATAGCAAGGAGCAGATTTAATTTATAAATGGTAGAGGTATATCGATCTTTGGATAAATATTGGGAGTTGATGATAAAGTTGTTTAAAGACGTAAATTATATATATACGCATATTGGTCATTGTTGTTTTAGCTGTTGTAAACTATTGCCGAGTAATAAAATGATATTAAAATATTGATGGACACTGAGAGCAGGTGCTCGATCATGAAATAGGTATGATATCAAATGATGAGACCATGATTAAGGACAGAGAATATTAATTATTTATTTGAGCTTGAGAACACAACGTACATGTTAACATCTGTGAACATTGAGGTAAAACTGAGGATTGGAACAGGGTTTGATTAACTAAATATCGTGATTGAGGTTGGGTTTGATGATATTATACAGGGGATTAGTTGAGTAGATGTAACATACTCCGAGTCAACCTTGGTCAACCCTCTAGCGTCGTGTCCCTGTGACTTATAACTAAGATTGTAGCATATACTAGACGTGTGTCGCATCTTATTTTAGCCACGTGATAGTTTATTGATTTACTTTGTACCTCTTCTCTAGGTACTACGGGACCTGAGGACTTGAACGTGGTACCGGATTCTCGTCATCAACAGCCGGACGCAGACAAGTGTACCTTGCCACCCTGTATTTCAGTTATAGATATCTTTTTGTTTCAGTAAGTACATTGTGCGCTTATTTTGTTTACGATCGATTCTTCGCGTCCGGATCACAACCGGGTACATACGTTCGTCGTAACATCTTGGAATGAATGTTAGATGTTCGTAATATCTTGATGTACGTACCTAAGTATATCGACACCCCAGGACACACTCATGCACTGTGATCGTGCCAGATTCCTGTATCCTGATACTGACATCATGACCAGAGACTGGGACGACCTTAGGTTCGCGTCTGTTGAGTTATTTCTGTGTGTCGAGATTGTTAGATAGAGGTTCAGGTTCAGGGCACCATCGTTGACCGCTTGGGATGGAGAAGACAGTTACTAGACGTTTGGGCTCCTCTGCATGCGCTTATATATGTATATGTACTATTTCTGTAGTGATCCTGTATCTAGAGTAGTTGTATCACCCGTGTGACTCTGTGCTCGGAGCTATGGTATGCCCCGTGTGTCTCTGTGTTCGGAGCTATGATTTTATTTTGGACAGCCCACACGTCGAACATTATCTTCAAATTTTGTCTCACTTAGTTGGTTATGCTAGACTACACCGTCGTTGCACTTGTACTTTCTGTTGTACTTTGGTATACTGTATTTTTGTACCTTGTTACGTCCCTCTGAGGACCTGGTTCCCTGCCAGTTTTGCAGCATAGACGATTACGGAGCATTTGGAGTTACTGATGGAGTGGCATGTCTTACGGGCACTGTACCAGGTACTCGTATCATTTCCAACGGTATTATGGTTACTTTATTCTTATTGATTATTCATCTGCTGTTGTAGCCTAGTATTTGTAGACTCATCTCTTCTCGAGTCTATTCGAATTTGTGTGTTATTGGGCGGCCGACTTTAGCACATATAGCTCTTTCTTGTATACTGCTGTACATTGTGGATTGAGACATAGAGGTTTACATTTATGGGATATCTAGATAGTGCCATTTATATTATACAGCTTATACGTATTCGAGTCAGACCAGAGTCTGATCGAATGCGTAGATGGCGTGTCACATATTCCTGGTCCTACGTATTTTGGGACTGGGGCATGATATATTTTTGTGGTAGCCCATACAGGTCAGATTAAATCGTCTTGGTCACCTGACTGTGCCAATCGAGCCTGCAAATTAGGAATAGATATTATGTTTGTTGAATAGGATCTCAATCCATAATCGATTTTAAAAACTTACTTTGTATGTGATTATCGCCCTTAGACCTCTAATTTGTATTCGTTCAATTTTCGTCAATATCGTTATCATTGTTTCTCATCCCCTATTATTTGGGAAGGCAAACGCTTGTGCCTGATGGTTCCCTCCAGAAGAAGATCGAAGACCAGACGACAGAAGACATAATTAATGTAATATTCCTTGAGAAGATTGTTACCTTATTAGGATAGATTGATAGGTTATTTTAGATGCTAGGACTAGTATGGAAGGATAATAAGAGAATTGGACCCAGTAGTACCCTACCCGTGCTTGAGATAGCAGTGATCTTGGAAGTACTGGGAGCAGGAAAGATTGTTGATCATGACATAGAATAATTTATGTAAGTGCATAGCCCGATGCTAGGAATTAGTTGTTGTAAAAGATAGCGATACCAGGAATGATATTATGGACTAGAGGATATAAAATTTCAGGCTCTCACTTGGAAGATAATGATCTGATTCCAGAAATTCTAGTATGTGCTTGAGTGATACCATTATTGTACTATGTGATTTGGAGAGATAAATAACGAAAAGAAGAAATTTGAGGAATAAAATTTTAGGAAAAACTTAAGGAGAAGAGAAATTATACATTAGGCAAGAAAGAATTTTTCTTTTGGAGGATTAGTGTGGTAAACAAAACAGGAGAATTTATTTTGAGGTTAAGTCTGGAAGATGACACCGTCCTAAAATGAGTTAATTAAGCCAATACCACAAGACACTAGATAGTCGACGTAGTTGCATTATATTTTTAGACCACCAGGTTACCCTGAATTGAGTTTCTTCAGGGAGCCCGGGAGTATGGTGCCCATCTACCTTAGAGGCACATATTTTAGGAGTAAACCAGTGTACCCCCGCATTATATCAGAGTTTGAGAATGTGATTCTAAAGAACCTTCCGGCCGGCCACCTGACAAAGAGATAGAGTTTGCTATAGAGTTGACTCCAAGAGCCGAGTTAGTTATTTTCTCGTCTTCAGACTAGCACCGATAGAGTTGGTTGAGTTGAAGGTCCATAGTAGAGGACCTCTTAGACAAGGGTTTCAGTCGGGCTAGTATTTCTCCATGGGGGAATACCCATCTTAATTGTGCCGAAGAAAGATGAGACGATACATTTGAATCAGCTAAGTGGCGCATATGTATTCTCGAAGATCGATCTCAGATCAAGCTATCATCAGATCAAGGTACGGAGAGAGAACATTCTGAAGATGGCTTTTCGGACGAAGTATGGATGCTATGAGTTTCTAGTCATGCCGTTTGGTTTAACCAACGTGCCAGCAGTACTTATGAGCTTGATGAAAAGTATTTTCCACCAGTACTTATATTAGTTAGTGGTGGTATTTATCGACGATATCTTGGTATATTCCAAGAGCCAGGAGGAGCATGAGAGACATATCAAGATCGTGTTGGAGACGCTGAGAAATGAGAGGGTGTATGCCAAGCTCAGCAAATATAAGTTATGTTCAGATAGAATAGATAGTCTACGCATCAGGACAGTTGAGAGTTCATGAGAAGAACTATCCGACGCATGATCTAGAGCTAGCTGCAGTGATATTTACACTAAATCTATGGAGACACTACCTTTATGGTGAGCGTATTGAGAATTACACAAATCATAAAAGCCTGAAGTATGTCTACACGCAGAAGGAGCTCAACATGAGACGGAGGCGCTGGCTAGAATTTATGACAGATTATAATATCGAGTTGTAGTACCACCCTGGGGAGGCAAATATAGTAGCAGATGCCTTAAGCAAAGTCCATGGCATATTTTTATGACTCATCGCCAGTTGTTAGAGGATTTCTCAGGAACTCAGAATTGAGATTGTATTGCCAGGCATGGATGGACAGATGGCCAGTCTCGAGTATTCAGTCCATATTTATTGAGAGGATCAAGGCAGCCTTGCCTACAGATACGAGATTTAGACGACTACGAGAAAGGACAGAGGCCGACATACAAACGGGACTCAGGATTCATGAAGACAGAAAATTAAGGTATGGAGATCGCCTATACGTTCCGAGTGGCCAGCTACGCCAAGAGTTGAGGACCGAGGCTCATAGCTCGATTTATTTTATTTATCCCGGAGGTACGAAGATTTACCGAGATTTGAGGCAATATTTATGGTGGCATGAGATAAAGAAAGATATTGCAAGATTCGTGGCGAGATGTTTAGTTTGTCAGCAAGTCAAGGCTGAGTATCAGAGGACTGCAGGACTATTGCAGTCGCTTTCCATTCCCGAGTGGAAGTGGAAACACATCACCATGGACTTCATCGCAGTATTCTCGCGGAGCCCTAGCGGGAAGGATGCAGTTTGGGTTATCGTAGACAGACTCACCAAGTCTGCACATTTTTTGCCCCTCAGAGTTGGACAGCCCACGGAGATATTAGCTGACATATATATGAGATATGTAGTAAGACTACATGGAGTGCCTGTCAGCATCGTATCAGATCGTGATTCCAGATTCATATCACATTTTGGGTGGAGTATGCAGGAGAGTCTAGGAACTCGTCTCAAGTTCAGCACTGCATATCATCCATAAACTGATGGCCAGTCAGAGCGCACGATACATATATTAGAGGATATATTGAAAGCGTGCATGATCGATTTTGGAGGATCTTAGGAGGACCATCTACACTTGGTGGAATTCTCCTACAATAATAGCTGCCAGGCTAGCATACAGATGGCACCTTATGAGGCACTATATGGCAGGAAGTGTATGTCACCAGTATGTTGGAGTGACATGGGAGAGCGTCAGATACTTGGTCCAGAGTTGGTGACACAGACAGTGGAGAAAGTTAAGCAGATTCAGAGCCACCTGCGTGCAGCGCAGGACAAACAAAAATATTGGACAGATGCGCACCGCAGACCTTTAGAGTTCAAGGAAGGTGACCATATATTTTTGAAGATATCGCCTACTCCTGGTACCATCAGATTCGAAGGCAAAGGCAAGCTGAGTCTGAGGTACATCGGACCTTTTAACATCTGGGAACGAGTTGGCGAAGTGGCTTATCGTCTTGCATTGCCTCCATCAAAAGAAGGAGTGCATGACGTACTTCATGTATCACAGTTGAGGAGATATGTGGCAGACCCTAGCCACGTGCTTGATCATTCGGAGATTACAGTCGGGCCCAGTTTATCTTACGTAGAGCAGCCAGTGGAAATACTTGATCACAGTGAGAAGATTTTGAGAGGTCAGACTATTCGACTGGTTAGAGTTGCATGGAAGCATCATTCGCCAGGCGAGTCTACCTGGGAGCGCGAGGATTCTATTCGGCAGCATTTTTGTATTTATTTGAGGATCAAGGTACGAATTTATGTACCGCATTTGATTACCAGTTTATTTTAAATTCTTGTAGCTAGTATTGTGCCTTACTTTTAATTTCGGTGATAAAATTTTTCTAAGTTGGAAAGGATGTAAACCCCCCTCATTTATTTCTATAGATAGTCTGGTGTGGGATGTAAAGTTTTAGTATAGCAGCAGATGATTGAGGTTTAGAGTAAGGTTGCAGATATCTGATTATTTTAATTGAACCCTTGGAGCGCCCAACCATTGTTGAATTATTCGGATTCCAACATCAGCCCATAAATTCCAACAGACTGTTGTACTTTTGACTTGACTCGCCAATTTAGGCGCTGGACTATTTCGTCACTCAAAATCAAATTCGTTGTGCCCTAAATTAATTGTACAACTTTCCGTACCCAAATTTTATATTTGAATCCCGTGTCGGACACCTGTATCGTTACCATCAATTTTGAGACACCAACTTAACCCGTTGAGCCGGACCAACTAAAGGGTCCAAGACTGACACCAAGCCTACACCATTTTTGACCCTTGTGTCACTCCCAAATTGAGACCCCAGGTGCCCCCATTTAATTTAAAAGCGCGGGACATATTTTATTCAAATTAAATTGAGGATACCAACTTGACTAATTCTATTTTAATTCCAATTTAATTCCAATGCCCATTTATTTAAGCCCATACAAAACACACAACACCCCCTCACTCTACAAAATACCAAACAATAATTCTCCCACCATTTTTCTATTATTTCATGTGTTTGTACAAATTTCCAAATTTAAGGGGCTTATTTGCAAATATTGCATTAGGTGTCAACACCCCATTGGTTCAAACCAAATAGAGAAGACCTAATATTTGACTAGTCAACCCAACCCTCACCTTGTATGAATGACTTCCTCATATCGAATCCTGGCCACCCATTCAAAATAGGGCTCATCATCACCACACATTCTCACTCACCATCCCTTATAAGATGTCTTTTTCTCCACTCTTCCCAATGCAGGCCCTAATTCCAAGAAGACATAAAAACCTCACCCCCTCTCTCTCTCTCTCTCCTCCCTCCCTACACTTACAGCCAACCAAAAGTTTTTTTCTTCTTCTTCTTCCTTTCTTCTTCTTCTTCTTCTTCATCATCTCTTCTTCTTAAAATTTCTTCAACCCTACCCCTGCCGACCCTCAACTCCGACCGGCCCTCACCTGCTCCGGCCAACCCCCAGTCGATACCCCCCACTGCCTCCAGCAGCAGCCACCCCACTATCGTCCATCACCACCTCCACAACCCTCTCGAGTTTTCCTCCGGCCGAGCTTCCCTACTCCGGCGAGATCCACCTGCACCACTCCACTGCATCCCCTCCGGCCACCCACTGTTAGACCACCGCCAGCACCCTCTCGACCACTCTCCACCTGCCACTGACGAACCGGCAGCCTCCATCTGAGCACACCCGCACACCCACTTCTCTCCGGCTGCTCACGATGCCGCCCCGACCAGTCTCCCCCTCTCCGGTAGCTATCACCACCGCACACCATTATCACCGCCACCATAGCCACGAGCTCCGACGAGCGCCCTCCACCCACTGACTGCCATCCCCGCTGTCCAGAATCGCCACCACCACGGTCGACCAACTGCCACCCCCATCCGCACACCACCGACACCACCACCACTACCACGAATCCATACCCCGGGCGAGCTTCTCTCCCGTTCTTCTCCAGTCTTCCCCGATCTGCTATATTCTCGGCACCCATTTCCCTCCGGCTGCTGACCACAACCTCCGGCGAGCTCAAGCAACATCCCCACGAGCCGAGCTTCCTTCTCCGGCACGCCATTACTGCCACCTCCATGAGCTCCGGACGCAGTCGCCTTTGCCGGAGCCACCACCACCTCCAGTCTATATTGACACCACTGCCACCACCTCGGCCGGCGTTGCCACGAGCACTCCTCCGGCCAGCATCAACCACCTCGCCAAGGTGAGACACTCCTCCCCCCTCTCTCAGATTTTGTATATTTATTATTTTATGTAATTGTGATTAGGGTTAATATTGAGATAAGGTTTAATGTTGTGATTAAGGTTAATATTGAGATTAGGTTTGATGTAGTTAGTTAGGGTTTGTGTTATTGAAATAAGATTAGGGTTTAAGTATGTTATTGATATGTGGTTAGGGTTTATTTTCATAAGTTTTGAAATAAAATTATGGATATACATTAAGTAGGTATTTAAGGAATATTGGATCTTTGTTTGGGGTTATATTCGTATTAGGAATTTATTTAAGGAAATTACAGGGTTAATAAATGAGGTTTATAAATGCTATGTCGAGATGTTACGGTTTTTCAATTAATACATGCATTATTGAGTAGGGTTGATGTTGTGCATACGTTTAAACGCTTGAGGAAGGATGGTGATATTAACACATTAATTAATACCAAGGAACATATTTAATTTATAAATGGTAGAGGGATATCGATCTTTGGGTAAATATTGGAAGTTGATGATAAAGTTGTTTAAAGACGTAAATTATATATATACGCAAATTGGTCATTGTTGTTTTAGCTGTTGTAAACTATTGTCGAGTAATAAAATGATATTAAAATATTGATGGACACTGGGAGCAGGTGCTCGATCGTGAAATAGGTATGATATCAAATGATGAGACCGTGATTGAGGACAGAGAATATTAATTATTTATTTGAGCTTGAGACGTCAACGTACATGTTAACACCTGTGAATACTGAGGTAAAACTGAGGATTGGATCAGGGTTTGATTAACTGAATATCGTGATTGGGGTTGGGTTTGATGATATTGTACAGGAGATTAGTTGAGTAGATGTAACATACTCCGAGTCAACCTTGGTCAACCCTCTAGCGTCGTGTCCCTGTGACTTGTAACTAAGATTATAGCATATACTAGACGTGTGTCTCATCTTATTTTAGCCGCGTGATAGTTTATTGATTTAGTTTGTACCTCTTTTCTAGGTTCTACGGGACCTGAGGACTTTGACGTGGTACCGGATCCTCGTCGTCAGCAGCCGGACGCAGGATAGTGTACCTTGCCACCCTGTATTTCAGTTATAGATATCTTATTATTTCAGTATGTATATTGTGCGCGTATTTTGTTTACGATCGATACTTCGCGTCCGGATCACAACCGGGTGCAGAGGTTCGTCATAACGTCTTGGAATGAATATTAGATGTTCATAATACCTCGATGTACGTACCTGAGTATATTGATACCCCAGGACATACTCATGCACTATGATCGTACCAGACTCCTGTATCCTGACATCATGACCAGAGACTGGGATGACATTAGGGTCGTGTCTGTTGAGTTATTTTTGTGTGTCGAGATTATTAGATAGAGGTTCAGGTTCAGCGCACCATCGTTGACCGCTTGGGATGGAAAAGACAGTTACTAGACGTTTGGACTCCTCTACATACGCTTATATATGTATATGTACTATTTCTGTAGTGATCATATATCTAGAGTAGTTGTGTCATCCGTGTGACTCTATGCTCGGAGCTACGGTACGCCCCGTGTGTCTCTATGTTTGGAGCTACGATTTTATTTTGGACAGCCCACGCGTCGAACATTATCTTCAAATTGTGTCTCATTTAGTTGTTTATGCTAGACTAAACCATCGTTGCACTTGTACTTTCTGTTGTACTTTGGCATGCTATATTTTTGTACTTTGTTATGTCCCTCTGAGGACCTGGTTCTCTGCCAGTTTTGCATCATAGACGATTATGGAGTATTTGGAGTTGCTGATGGAGTGGCATGTCTTGCGGACACTGTACCAAGTACTCATATCATTTCCATCGGCATTATGGTTACTTTATTCTTATTGATTATTCATCTGCTATTGTAGCCTAGTATTTGGAGACTCATCTCTTCTCGAGTCTATTCAAGTTTGTGTCTTATTGGGCGGCCGACTTTAGCACATATAGATCTTTCTTGTATACTGCTGTACATTATAGATTGACACATAGAGGTTTATATTTATGGGTTATCTAGATAGTACCCTTTATATTATATAGCTTATACATATTCGAGTCAGACCAGAGTCTGGTTGAATGCCTAGCTGGCGTGTCACGTATTCCTGGTCCTACGTATTTTGGGACTGGGGCGTGACAGATGGTGACAACAGGGATAGTGGTGGAGATGGTGAGGATGGTGGTGGAGACGGTAAGGATGGTGGCCAAGGTGGTGACGGTTGGCTGTGGTGGCGGTAGGGGTGACTGGGGGAGTCGGGACATCGGGTCGGGTTGGTAATGAACGGAGGTGGTGTTGGTAATGATGGTTGCTGGTGGGGATGCTGGCGGTGGCCGGAGTTGGGATAGGCGGAGGGGGTGGTGATGCTGGTGGTGGTAGAGAAGGAAGGTCGGCGGGGGACTAGTGGAGGCTGTCAGAGTGAGAAGAAGGAGGTGGCAGGGATGATGTCGGGTGGTGGTGATGGAGAAGTTGTTTCCTAGGGTTTAATTTAGGGTTTTGTAGTAATGGAGGTGGATGTGGGTTTGGTTTTAGAGAGAGGGTGTCACACCCTAGTCCCAAAATACACGTGACCAGGCCACGTGGCATTGGCTAGCTGATACGACTCCGAAGGATATCCCAATTTAATGGATTCTATCGAAGCGTGCCATGCTGTCCTAAAATACTAACAAGTCTAATATGCTAATATACAACAGGTAATGTCTAATCTCATCCATAAAATACAATATCATAATGACTGAAACAAATATTGGTAAATAAAATACAAGAGTCTAAATATCCATAATACATTTGAAATAGTCTGATGTGGACAAACCCACTGAAATACAGCAATGGAATAAAAGTTTAGAAAGAAGTAAGATAACTAGACTAAAGTATCAACTAGCTAGATACGAAAACTCTAGTCCGAAATAGCTACGTACTCCAATCATGGTAACTCCTCTGGAAATGCCTCGAAGTCCTCAATCAAGAATTGTGTCTCTACTCCTACTCCGTAGATGGTCGGGTACATGTGCTCGTCCGAATTTGGACGGGAACCAGGTCCTCAGAGGGACGTAACAAGATACAAAAATATATGCCATAAAGTATATACTGTGTAAACTCAAGGGTGAACTAACCAGCTACGTGAAATGCTATTTGAAGACAACCCTGATACGTATCGGTAGGTAAAAGGTATAAAGCATAGCGTCGAGCCTGAGGCTAAGTACCTGGCATTAGCTGTAAACTGGATGTCAGGAGTATATGCTGACTACATCACCGATCATGATAGCGCGTAGCTAGTAACCTCTGCCGGATGTATCGACAAGCATATATGCCCATAAACAGGTACCTAAGCCCATAACCGGGTAATACATGGCCCATAACCGGGTAACACTGAGGCTCACGGTCCCATAGTTTATTCTGAAACTACGACAGCCAAATGTCTGTCCCATACGCCTACTAATTGTCTTCCTCGCCCATTGTCAATGTACAAGTCATGAACACAACGTGGACATCTCATACTATGATGCGAGTCGCTATAGAAATAAACAACTAAGCTAAATATTGTCACACGTGCTGCTCATATTGATGGCCAGTCAGTCATGAAGCTCGCGTCCCTACATGATCTCACTCTGTGACGTGTAATGATACGTGTCAAGGCCTGGAAAGTCATATTGATAACTCCTCAACTTTAGGTGGCTCCACTAGACACTAGGTCAGACACAAGTCCTAACGTTAACACCTTCATTGACTGTACCTGAGTCTTCTCGGATGCGCACAGTTAATATTTAAACAATAAAACATGCAACTAGATAACCTCTGAATTTAAACAGTAACAACAAGGCAAGATATACTTGTTTGGAACTCTGGTGTGCACAAGCAATGCTCCGGAACTAGCAGTCAAGGTAGCACCGTCTCGAATGCCTACGAATAGATAACAATAATTTATAAATCACTACTATGCTTAATTACCTATGCTAACATAGTACATGTATACATACATAACATATATACATATATATATACATTAAATAAATTAATAACATATATACATTATACATTAAGTAAATTAATAACATATATACATACATATACAATTATGAATATAGACGTATTAACATATATACAATATACATAATATATACATAAGCAACCATAATTTTATATATAGTATAATACTATATACATAATATACATAAATAAAATACGTATGTACATTTATATACATTAAATAAGCATTTATACATAAATACATAAATATAAATACAATGATACCTTAATATGTACATAAATACATTTATACATCAGATACTATATATAAATACATTATATGAATACCATAATACATTGATACGTATATAAATACATTAATACATATATATTGACAATAATACATTAATACATTATAAATACATTAATACATATATAATTACTTTAATACATTAGATATTATACATACAATAATATATTAAATATATAAATATATTTATACATATGTACATAAATCTACACACACATAATACATATATACATATATATAATACATTAATACATTATATACATATATACATTAAATATACATATATACATAAGTACATAAATATGTATACAAATACAATACATATCATATATACATATATATACAAGTATCAATACGTAAACTGTCACGACCCGCACCCGAAAAATCGGGCATGAGCCGTGGGTACGTCCAGCCTATGCCGCATAATCGGCGGTAGAACCCTGTAAAGGTCCGTTCTAGGTCACAATATCTATAACTCATAAAACATGTCAATAATCTCTCCAAAAGGAGGGCAACCACGCAATATATATATGCCTCAATCACAATAACTAGGGGAAGAGTAAAAGCGCGATAAGATATCACAAAGAAACA
>JAYESA010000258.1:282245-290151 GCA_036927795.1 Iris macrosiphon
ACAGGAACTCCATGCAGTCTGACTATCTGGCGCACATACATCTCTGCTAGTCTCTCTGTAGATATACCCACTTTGAATGGTAGAAAGTGGGCTAATTTGGTCAACCTGTCTACGATGAACCAAATCGTATCCTTCCCTCCTGGAGAACGGGGAAGTCCAGAAACAAAATCCATGGTCACATGCTCCCATTTCCATTCAGGAATGGGTAACAGCTGGAGAAAACCTCCTGGCCTCTGCCTCTTCGCCTTCACCTGCTGGCACAGTAAGCATCGGGATACGAAGCGCGCTACCTCCCGCTTCATCCCGTACCACCATATATGCTCTCTCAGATCTCTATATATCTTATTGGCACCTGGATGCATAGAGTACTGGGATCGATGCGCCTCCTGAAGAACCTCCTCGTGCAACGACCCACTCGGCACACAAAACCTGGTTCCGTGCCGCAATGAACCATCATCAGCAATGGTGAAGTCATATGATAATTCAATCTGAACCTGCACCCTGATGCTCCTCAGGGACTCATCCTCAAACTCTGTAGCCCAGATCCGTTCTACCAATTCTAACTGAATCTGCAGTCCCCACATCTGTATCTCAACTCCAGGCACTATCACCTTAATGCTCAAGCTTTCTAGATCTGCCAAAAAATAACGATCTGTAGTCAGGCATATAGCTACCAGATACCTGATCAGTGCATCCGCAACTACGTTCGCCTTCCCTGGATGGTACTGCAATAATATGTCAAAGTCTTTCATCAACTCCAACCATCTCCTCTGCCTCATGTTCAGCTCTTTTTGGATAAACACATACTTCAAGCTCTTGTGGTCTGTGAAGATCTCCACACGCTCTCCGTATAAATAGTGTTTCCACAACTTTAGAGCAAAGGTGACCGCTTCCAACTTCAAATCATGGGTAGGGTAGTTCTTCTTATGAGGACGTAATTGCCTAGAAGCATAGGCAATCACCCTCCCATTCTGCTGTAACACACAACCCAGTCCCTTTCCCGATGCATCACTATAGATAGTGAATCCTCCAGATCCTGAAGGCAACGTCAACATTGGAGCTGTTGTCAACCTCCTCTTTAGCTCATCAAAGGTGATCTGATACTCCTCTGACCAAACAAACTCTATGTCCTTCCGGGTCAGCCTAGACAACGGCTCTGTAATACGGAAAATATCCTGAACATATCTCTTGTAGTAACCTGCCAGTCCCAGGAAACTCCTGACCTCGACTACTGAACTCGGAGCACTCCATGCCTCAACTGCCATGATCTTTCTCGGATCTACCAAGATCCCTTCTCCAGTCACCATATGACCAAGGAATTCAACCGTGTCAAGGAAGAACCCACACTTCGAAAGCTTTCCATAAAGCTTCTCCTTCCTGAGAGTCTCCAGCGCTATCCTCAGATGCTCCTCATGCTCCTCTGGGGTCTTCGAATACACCAAGATATCATCTATAAACACCACTATAAACCTGTCAAGATGCTGATGGAATACCTTGTTTATCAGATTCATGAACACTGCCGGGGCATTAGTTAACCCAAACGACATCACCATGAACTCATACTGTCCATACCTGGTCCAAAAAGCTGTCTTCGGAATATCCTCCCTCCTGACCTTCACCTGGTGGTAGCCTGTCCTCAGATCAATCCTGGAAAACACCCTCGCTCCGCTCAACTGGTCAAAAAGATTATCATTACGTGGCAGCGGATACTTGTTCTTGATTGTGAGGTTATTCAGAGCCTTGTAGTCGATACACATCCATATCGACCCATCCTTCTTTGGCACAAAAAGTACTGGAGTACCCCACGGAGAAGAACTAGATCTGATAAATCAATTGTCCTGAAGCTCATCCACCTGCTTCTTCAACTCTATCAGCTCACTATTGCTGACTCTATAGATGGGCTGGGATATCGGCTCTGCGCCTGGCACCAAGTCTATAGAGAACTCCATATCTCTGTCCGGAGGTAACCCTGGCAACTCCTCCGGAAAGACATCCATGAACTCCGCTATCAGTGGACGTGGCAACCTCGGCTCTATCACCAGGGCTCCGCAGAAGACTCCCTCGCTCTGTTCCGCTACTCCTCTGGCAAACTAAAACTCTGGATCACCCGGTGGACTAAACAACACTCTGCCTCCATGATAATCTATACTAGCATAGTGCATACTCAACCAATCCATCCCGAGTACAATATTGTAGCTCAGAAGTGGCATTACGAGTAGGCACACACTCAACTCCCGGCCTCCCAAGGTAACTCTCCGGTCTCTACAGACATTACTGACTAGGATGATGCCACCCTCGGTCGTGATCTTGCAGAGTCTAGCTAAAGGTTTAGCAACAAGATTGTGTCTAACAGTAAAAAATACAGACACAAAGCTATGGGAAGCACCAGAATCAAATAAAGCAAGTACTGGAATAGAATCAAGAAGAACAGAACCTGAGATCACATCACCAACGGGCTCGGCCTCGTCTACGGTCAGGGCAAAAGCTCGCCCTCGCTGTCCTCCTCGGTGCTGCTGCTGGTGCTGAGCAAACCTCTGCTGCTGAGTCTACAAAAGCTGTCCTTTCTGCTGTGCTGCAGGTACTCTGGCTGGTCCCCTCTAAGCGGCTCCTCCGCCCTCAGCTGTACGAGCAAGTGCTGAAGGGCAATCCTTCAGCTAGTGATCTGCTGCACCACATAACAAACATCTGCCCAGCCTCTTCCTGTAAATGTCTCATCCGTGCCCCGGCTTCTTACAAAAAAGGCAAATGATGGGCTGCCTCTGACCCTGCTGCTATCCCTGCCTCTGCTGCTGGGGCGCCTGCCGGAAGGGCACACGACCCTGATCCTGGTGCTGCTGAGTCGGCTGGAATGGCCTCTTGGTTGGGCCTGCACTATTGCCTGCTCTAGAAGCATCTCTACTCCTCTTGGTCTTCATCTCCAAGTCATCCTCAGCCCTCTGAGCGTCGCTCACAATCTGCTCGAAGGTTGCCTCGCGGTCACTCCTAGTCAAGGACTTGACCGCCATGACCAAACCCTTGTGGAACTTCTGCGCCTTCGCTGCCTCGGTCAAACCCTTAATAAATCTGCCCAGACGGCAGAACTCTGCTGCATACTCGTCCACCAGCATGCTCCCCTGGATGAGTACCTCGAACTGGCTCTCCAAAGCACTAAGAGCCACATCCGAAAAAAAACTTCTCCTTGAAAAGCTTCTTGAAAGCCTCCCAAGTCAGTCCCGGTACTGTTATCCTTGTATCTGTGCGGTACCAAGTAAGGGCAAGATCGAACATCTGGCTGCCTGCTGCCTCAATCTGCATACTGGCTGGGATCAGTGCCAGCCTAAAGATACCCTCGATGTGCTCAATCCAGTCATCCGCGTACAAGATCCCCTCTGTATCCGGAACTCCTTAGGCCACATCCTCTGAAAGTCAATAATGGCGCCCGGCCTTGGATGCTGAGCCTGCTCTGCCTGTGGCTGGACTTGGGCCACTCTGGCCACAGCCGTCATGGCCACCTGATGAGCATTCTCAATGCCCATCCTCATCATGTCCACCTGGCGGTGCTGCGCGTCCATTATCTCTCTGAAGAACGCAAACAACTGCGTGGCATCAACTGGTGCAGGCGGTGGTGGAGGAGGTACCACCGGAACAACTAGTGTAGCTCTCGGATCGTTAGGAGTAAGAGGATCTCCGAGAGAAATGGATGCTCCCTCGACCGCAGGAGTGGCGAGTGGAGCGGTAGTGGCTGCCTGAAGTCGAGCAGGGCGAGAGGTAGCAGACCTCTCGGTGGCAGCTGCTGGAACGGTACGCTAAGACCGTGTCTTCAGAGGCATCCTGAACATAGATCAAAAGAAGTCGATATGGTGCAAAATACGATATCATCAAAGAAGGATAGTAATATTGCAAAAGAAAATAATTACAGGAAAATTAAAGATAGCAAAAAAAATTAGGAAGGGTCCTAGTTGTGATTGAGCACACACTCTCTCAGCCTATATCCTATATCCTATTACAGGTAGACCTAGAAACTAGACCTGCGTACTAGACCCGCATGGGCCACCACCAAAAATGTGTCACAACCCGCACCCAAAAAATCGAGCATGAGCCGTGGGTAAGTCCAGCCTACGCCGTAGAATCGGCGGTAGAATGCTGTAAAGGTCCGTTCTAGGTCACAATATCCATAACTCACAAAACCTGTCAATAAAAAATCCAAAAGGAGGGCAACCATGCAATATATATATGCCTCAATCATAATAACTAGGGGAACAGTAAAAGCACGATAAGATATCACAAAGAAACAAGGACCAAAGAGAGCAATACAATATCCAATATACAGTCCAAGTCTAAAGTCTACAACATCTCACAGAAGCAACAAAATAATAAATAAAATCATCCAGAATATCAACTGGGAATAACCCATGAAAACCCACCTAGCTAACTAGGGTGCTAGTGAGTCTCCTCGACGGGCTCCTCCTCAGTCTCCGGGTCACAACACTCCTTGACGTCCGGCCCGTAGAATGTCGGAAAAAATCCTCAGGATCCTCTGGAAAAAAAATATGCCCAGTCAGGACAGGAGCGAAGTACATAACTCTGAAAGCAACTCCAATTACATGGTAAAGTGTATATGACTAGCAATAGAAAAGTATAAAAGATGCACAGGAAAATAAATACATGGTGGAGCAAATAAAGTAGTTGCAATATAGAACTGGAGAATAATACAAGTAGTAGAGAAGTAACTGCATGTGAGAAAACATGAATACTAGCTAAGTGCCTTGAGCACAAGTTTGTTATGTAATCGGCTTAGGTTGCACATGAATAATCTACGATAACTCCGTTATGCGTGAGTTGCATAACCGACATACACATGAATACTGTTTGGCTTTGATCATATAACAAATTCCTACTCCCTTCCCCCACTAATACTCTTGAATCCAACTACGATACGCTACGTACATGATAAATAACTCATGCACATGAAGGCGAAAGCATATGAAGCACATGATAGCACATGAGAATCAATACCCGAAGCACATGATGAAATACACGTGATAAAGTACCCGCTAAACACGGTAAGGGGGATAACATCTCATGACGGGATCCACTAGTACCATCTCGTGTAACAATGTGTCAGAATCAAGTATTACAGTTCTAGAACAGGTGATATAAACGCTATCATAAAATAGAAATGATCAGAGGTAGGTACTCGCCTGACGTCCTGAGCAACTGATGAGGATCGAGATCCGGACTGGCGTCGCAAGAACCTATTACGAAAAGCAAGATTAAACAGGATTTTAATGAGTTAAAATGATATAAAATAACTAAAAATAAGGTTCTAGGGGTATTCTAGGTCCAACGGGTCAAACCAGTGAAATTTGGGTCAAAAAGTCAAACTTGGGTCCAAAAAGTCAACTCTGGGTCAAAACTCGATCAAATGTTGACTTTTACGGTCAACGAGGACAATTATGGTCAACGCTAGGTCAAACTAGGGTGCCCATAAAATTTTAGATAAAAACTAGATCATTAAGCTAGTAAACCCTCAAATTCGCCTCCTCGAGATACCGGGATACCCTCGGTATCCAATATCTCAACCTAGGCTACGCACCCCGCCTATACCCGCTAAAACCTATGCTAGTACGTGTAATTATATATACCAATACATATAAAAGCAATTCTAAACCTATTCCTATCTAGGCAATGCTCTATAAAGAGACGTGTACGATTGTAAGGGGGGTGAGATTGGGTGGGTAGTCTCAAGGTATGAAGTTAGTTAGTAAGTGATTGAGTTAGTGAGTGGGTGTGTGTGTGTGTACGTGAGTGTGTGAGTGGAGTTGCTGCTAGTGTGTAGTATAGTAGATAGTAGTAGTGATATAGTGTGTGAGAGTAGTGTATAGTGTGATATATATATATCACTCACACAAGACCCATATCCATATCCTCGCGTATAGAGGAGTTCTAACTATATATATATATATAAAACTCTAATATATATATATATATATATATATATATATATATATTATATATATATATATATATATATATATATATATATATATATATATATATATATATATATATATAACTCTAATCTATATATATATATATATATATATACTATATCTATATATAGATCTCTCTCTCCCTCCCACTACCTGATACCTGTGATTGCTGCCCCGCTGCTAATGCAATGCGTTGCTGCTGCTGCTGCTGCTGCTACAGTGCGCTGTTGTTGCTGCTGCTGCAGTTGGCTACTGCTGCTGCGCTTCGCTGCCTCGCGCTGCTGTAGCGCGCTAACCACTGCGCATTGTTCGACAAGCCACACGATCACACATAATCACTCTCACTATACATATATATAATATATATAGTGAGTGTGTAGTGTGTATATATATACACACACTCACACTCATATATATATATATAGACACACATACATATATATATTAACTCATATACATATATATAAACATACTTATATATATATAGAGACGTATATATATATATATATATATATATATATATATATATATATATATATATATATATATATATATATATATAATATATATATATAGACACACACAAACACAACAACCACACACAACACCAACGCACCGCCCAACGACCCCTATACCTATAAATAACTATAAATATATAAAATACAACCTGAGAACTCTAGCACACACTCTCCGAAGCTAACCCAACGCGCGCACGAGCCCGAAGTCAAGAAACTAAGTCGAAATGGCTATTCGGTTATTTTGACGAACACGTGGTGTGCGGTTCGTAAAACCTCGTGAAACACACCAAACCAACTCAAAATTGGTCCAAAATTTATCCACGGATTCTAATCGATATCTAGATCCTAGAAAAAAGTACTAACTCATCGATTCTAGGTCTGTGGCAAAAACATACAAGTACATAGAACCTACGACAACGTAAACCCCCAAAACGCCCGAAACGCCCATTTCTCCGCAACACGACCTCACGTGTCCGAACGAATACACGTACTAACCCCCAAGACACCCAAGCACATCTACCTAGGTCCGTCTAACCTAGGGCATCATCCAAAATTGGGCCAATATCGGATTTTACCCAAAATTGACACAAAACCTAATGTCAAAGCCTCCAAACACAACCAAACTTGTTCTAACTTTCTTCCACGGGTAGCCTTAAGGTCTAGGAAGGTTCTAAATTACTAATTATACTATATAATAGCAACCACTAAGAGGAAAGTTAGGGTTTTCCTCTTGGGAGTTGGAATCCCAAGGCCAAAGTCTCCAAAACCCTTGAAATCACCACCCTCAAGCCTCCAAGCCTCCAATTCAAGCGTCCACACTAAGTCTAGTCTCTAAACACCTAGGTTAGGGAAAATCAAATGGTTAGGGTTCACATCCATGAAGAATAGAAAAAGAAAGAGAAGAAATGACTTACTTGAGACTTGTTGGAAGAAGGAAGAAGAAGAAAATGGAGAAGAAGAAGAAGAAGAAGAAGAAGAAGAAGTGAAGGAATGAAGAAAAGAATGGGGGAGGGGGCTGCTGTCCAGATCTGGATAGGGGCCAGCCATAGCATTAAAGAAGGGTTTACATGGATGGAAATGACTAAAAAGCCCTCCCCTTTAGTCATGCTAATTGGGATTTGGGTTTGGGGTTCCAAAAGTACTCTAATTAACTCCTAATCACTCCAACTAACTAAAATAAAATATAATAATAATTCTAAACCAAAAAATATGCCTCACAAGGGTATTGGTTGGGTCGGACATGGGTCCACTAGGGTCTGACATGGGTCCAGACTAGCCAAAACCCTAAAATAATCAATAAAAAAATCATACAACCATCAATTAAATATAAATATAATTAATTATAAACAATACACAATTTACCAAAAAAAAAAAACCCTATTTTCTAGAATCGGGTAGTGACATAAACATATTTAC